>CM069861.1:192808363-192883363 GCA_036172795.1 Pelodytes ibericus
TGCGTCATTACTATGCGCGAGCAGCATGGATTGAGCTCTCAGGGTGTATAACACACACAAAGCCCATGCTGCCTGCGTCTCCCCGCGCTCCACTCACGTAGGAGAGAACACTGGGGTGGGGAAGGGAGGGGGGATAGAGAACATACTGGGGAGCGGAGGGGTGGATAGAGAGAATACTGGGGAGAGGGGGATAGAGAGAACACTGGGGAGACAATGGGGGACAAAGGAGAGAACACTGGGGGGGAGAACATTGGGGGACAGAGGAGAGAACATGGGAGAGAAGGGGGGATGGGGAGAAAACCCAGGGGGGACAGGTGAGAACACTGAAGGGAGGGAAGAGAATACAGACGGTGGAGAGAAGAGACATACATGTGGAAGAGAAAAGAGAGTGAACTGGGAAGGCAGAGGAGAGAGACACAGACATGGGGAAAAAAAGAGGATACAAAGTGTGTAAGGGTGTCTGTGTAAGTGTATGTATATGTGTAAGTGTGTCACGTGAGGGGGGGAAATCTCCGCCCCCTCACAGAGCATGTTAGAGCACCAGATGTCTGTGACATAACGGTGCTCAGAACACATGAAGCCACGCACAGAAGAAACAGCCCCTTCCCTGCAAATGTAAGGTAAGTGAGCAGGGAGGGGGACAAACGAGTGTGTGTGTTTAAGTTTGACTGTGTTTGTAAGTGTGTCTATCTGACTGTGTAAGGTTGTCTGTGTGTGTAAGTGTGTCTATCTGACTGTGTAAATTTGTCTGTGTAAATCATATATATTCACACACTTAATCTAAATATTATATAATCCACCTATACATATATATTAGTTTTAAATAATTATATAATCACATAACATATAGCATATAAGTGTGTGTGTTTATTTTTTTGTATGGAGGTATTAGGGTGGAGGGTGTGATTGCATGCTGTGAATGAGGGGTGGGGTCCAGGGGCCTAAAACAAATGTTTGCCCAGGGTCCAGTCAATGTTAAAGATGGCCCTGAGCAGAGCACGTGTGTGTGTGTGTCTGAGTGAGTGGCAGGATGGAAATTATGAGAGAGATGGGTTTGCGTGGGCATGTCTCCACTCACGCGTCTGTGACCCTAGGATCGGCCCTGGTCACTCTGTCCCACTGTCTGTGTTACTCTCTCACACTCTCTAAAGATTAAATATTCATCTAATCTTTTAGTGAATAATGTCACCGCTTTATCTGTACATTGTGCACGGACAAACCCGACGAGCTTGCTATGTGGGGGTAACTCGGCAGGTGTGTCCCTGCCAAACAAATAGCTAAATTGGTGAGATTAAATATATCCCAACTCACCTGCTACTCAACTTTTAATGAATAGACCCCTCTGTGTCAGACTTACACCATGCTCTTCTCAATCGCATTCACGTCCCCCTTTCTTTTCTTCCTGTCACACGTTTCCCATGCTTGTCTCCCCGTGTTCATGCTAATTGATGCACCATCTAAAAAAAAAACATTGAAAACCAATTTTTTTCTTCACACTCAGAAGATTAAAAATACCATTATTATATAGTATATTTGTTATGTAAAATAAACAAGAAGAATTGGAAAAGTAAATTTTTAAACTTATGATTGTAATCATGTAATGTTACAGTCACTCACCCTGGTTGAATTGGCACATGGATACCCATGTGAGCAGTAACGCCACGTCAAGGCTTCAACCCTTGTTACTGTCCAGTCACACACCTTTCATATCTCCAGTCACAACACAACTCTAACCCCCCGTCTTTACTGCCCCCCTATTTATGAGCACCCCGTGTTTAAATGCCGCCTTTATATGAGCCCCCCGTATTTACTGCCCCTTTATGAGCACCCCGTCTTTACTGCCCCCCTTATATGAGACTCCCGTCTTTACTGCCCCCCTTATATGAGCCTCCCGTCTTTACTGCCCCCCTTATATGAGCAACCCCCGTCTTTACTGCCCCCTTTAAAATGTGCCTCCTGTCTTTACTGCCCCCCTTATATCAGCACCCCGTGTTTACTGCCCTTCCTTATATGAGCACCCCCTGTCTTTACTGCCCTCCCTTATTTGAGCACCCCGTCTTTACTGCCCTTCCTTATATCAGCACCCCGTGTTTACTGCCCCCTTTATATGAGCACCCCGTCTTTACTTCCCTTCCTTATATCAGCCCCCCGTGTTTACTGCCCCATTTATATGAGCCCCCCGTGTTTAATGTCCCCTTTATATCAGCACCCCGTGTTTAATGCCCCATTTATATGAACCCCCCCCCCCCGTGTCCAATGAAACTAAGGCAGTACCTGAGGGGCTGCCTCATCTTGATAGGAGTTGTGATCCCCCTGCTGCATCAATCATACAGCAGGAGGATCACAACTCCCATGAAGATGAGGCAGCCCTCACCAGGGTGCTTACCCCTCTGTTGGCCCCTTATGTCTCCCCGCCCGTGTTACTTACCAGCGTTTTGAATTCAACGGACGCGCGCATTCACAAACGGCTGGATAGCCGTGCGCATGCGCTGTGTACCGCTGTGTCCGATCATCTGGTAAGAAGGGGTGTGCGGGGGGCGGGAGGTGGGTTGCGTAGTTGGCGCATGCGCGGTGTGCACAAAGTTACAGCTGAGTGATCAGCTGTAACTTTATGCGCATGAGAAATGAGCAAATTCTCCTGCGATTGCGCAGGAGAATTTGCTCCAGAAATTTGTCAGAACACCGGCATTAAAGTGCGTGACTGGAGCGTACAGTGCAAACTCCTTTTTTTATATAATAATGCTATACATGTGCACACAGTGCAATGGTGCCCGTATTTGGAGCTTTTCTTTATTGTTTGGAAACCGTGGCATGCACAGGGTTAAGTGGCTGTCATGGTTCATAAGCGCTAGTGAAGGAAGCCTTTTAATAAACCTAAAACATTTTTTCCACTCAAAGCAGTGCAGTCTGGGACAGTACATGCAACATTTCCCACATTGCACGCACAGGACTTACTTCCAGCACCCCAGTACATGCCCTATCACCCACATTGCACACCAGAACTTACCCTAGTCAGCTGCCACAGCTCCCTGGTATGTAGTGGCAGGCATAATGGAGTCTGTGCGCTGCCCAGGCACCAGCAGGTAACATGACCATTGGTGCTCTGACGTTAGTCATGCATGTGAAGTGCAAAATGCAGCATGGGATCGTGTCTGGGAAGTGCAAAGGCTCCATGCTGCCTGCTCGTCAACAAAGAGATGGTCAAGGTAAATCTTCTGATCTCCCACGCCAGCTACTATGCCGGCAAGATTTTTTGCAGCCCTAAAGCCCATGCTTTAAACAGTCTCTGATTCCAAGCTCAATGAAATTAAGCTTATTTATATGTGGGTGATGCGGCATGTCCTGGGTGCTGGGGTAAGTCCTGGGTGGGTGTACAATGTGAGTTATGGGGCATGCCCTGGGTGTACAAAATGGGTGATGGGGCATTTCCTTGGCTTCTGGGGTAAGTCCTGGGTGTGTAATGTGGTTGATGGTGAATGTGCTGGGGCATGTCCTGTGGATGCAAAGTGGGTGCTGGCTGGGGTAGGTACTGGGTGTTCAATGTGGGTGTTGAGGCATGTCCTTGGTGGGCAAAGATGTGCTATCGCAAGGGATTTGGGGGCAATAATGAAAGGATAAATGGAGTGGGGAGGAATTGGGTCTGTAAGGGGCCTCACAATATATGATGGAGGCCCTGTGATCTATTGGTCTCCAGCTCCTTGTATGGACACTTTACCTATCCCTCTTGATAGATGGAATCGGTAGATATGTATCGGGTGTCTGGAGGGGGGTTTGAAATAAAATTAATCTGAAGATTAGATTTTTGAGGACTTTTAAAGTTGCCAGCCCTCCCCTGTGAAACAGTGAATTGGTGGAAGCTGTGTTTTCGTGGCTTGTAGTGTGGTTCCGATCATGTTCTTGTTGCCACTCTAATTACCCATGGTGCGATTAGGACTAGCTTCCTGCTGTGGTTATAAGCTATGCTGCTGTATTTCTGTAACTGAAATAAATATTAAAAAATAACAGCAAATAGGGATGTACCTCTGTAAACAGTCTCTTTAAATCCCTGACTCACATTGGGGAGAAGAAAACACTGAGGTTCGTTGGATGCGGGTGAATGATATCTTGTGTATTCATACAGTGGGGGTAAAAGTGCAATCACAGCCTCTTTCTCAATATGCCAGGGCTCCCCACCAAAAGGACTTTAAATATGGTGCCAAAAACCCCCACAGCTAGGCCCATCTTCCTTGCGCCATAACCTACACCATTTACTAAGTCAATATAACAGTACATGCAGCACATAGAAACACATTGAATATACAGGTTGAAAATAAACAATACATCAAATCCTGTCCCCACCTCTGTTCAAAGCAAGGACATGTTCCAAAATTTGGCATCTCAATTTCTTCCCTAATGTGTCCAGAGACAGAGGTGTCTGAGGAGGGGTTTCTGATGGCTGTTTTGTGTTGTGATACTCTGTCTGTGATGGATTGTATCATATTAACAGGCATACCCTAAACTGTATGGACATTTAATATAGTAGACCAGTGGTGGCGAACCTATGGCACACGTGCCACAACTGGCACCTGAGTTCTCAGTTGTGGCACATGGCCAGGTCCAGCTCTCACCGTTTGTCTGCTCCATCCGAGAGGAGAAGACATCAGTGTAAAAGACGGGCACCGCTGGTCATCTGCTTCTTCTCCAGATGATCAGGTGCATGGGTGCTATCTGTAGAAGCGTTCAGTCAAAAAGCAATTAACTGTTTGCTTTCCGACTTGAACGCTTCTTCAGACTGTACTGCAAAGAAGTTATGCCATCTATACAGCTAAACTTTTAAGGTCCACGAGAGGTTGTTATTGCGTATATAACCACCTGACATTTTTTTATTATTAACATCTGAAACAATCGGACCTACAAGCTCAATTGAGTGGGACAGATTTTCAAGCTAAACTGAGGTTTAAAAATGGTATATATATATATGTAATCACAACATTGGTTTACAGTTTATCTCAATGGACGCTATGCTGAATCATAGGCGATTTATTTTTTGAGGTCTATACAAATTTTCCTGTTAAAATTGGGGCTGAAAGGTTTTGATCGAATTGGAATACCATGCTAATAGCTATATTACCTACTAATGTCTTAAGTGCTGGTGGACGGGAGATTGAAACGTAGACTGAACACAAACTTTTCGTATGTAGACTGGACTATAATTGTCTGTATATTTCTGAATTATGTTGCTGAAAACGAACCCCTTTTGGAGTTTTTGGGAACCTCCCATTGGGCATATAACTATCAGAGCTTATTGAGATGGATCTAGATAAGCAACAAATTTAGATCTAATAATTCTTAGGGAGATATATAAACCCATCTGCTTAGAAAAGGTTGAAATTCTAACTAAAGAGATATATTTCCCCACACGTTTTGATTGCTTTTGAGGGCTGAGTAGAGTGTTGCTTCAGCACCCTGGCTGCTGCAAGTGCTGCTCCACAAATCTGATTGCGCATGAGACGGTGCATAGGAAATTATGCTATATTTTGTTAATATAAATCTACTTAAACATGTATTGCAATTAACAGGTATAAATAGTATTTATTAGCATATACCGTATTTTTCACTCCATAAGACATTTTTCCTCCTCAAAAGTAAGGGGAAATGTCTGTGCGTCTTATGGAGCGAATGTAGTACTTACCTGCTTGTTGCTGCTCTCCGTCATTTCCTCCATGCAGTCTAACCTCCTGCACGCAGGAAGGAAGCTCCGGTCGCGTTTTTTTTCTTGTTATTAACTTTATTGAAGTCACGCTGCTTCAATAAAGTTAAGAAGAAAAAAAATCGTGACCAGAGCTTCCTTCCTCCGTGCAGGAGGTTAGACTGCATTGAGGAAATGACGGAGAGCAGCATGGTGGTAAATACTAGGGAGGGTGGCACAAACGAGCAAATCCTGGCATAATGAGGGGCAAAATCCTGGCATAGTGAGGGGCAAAAGCCTGGCATAGTGAGTGGCTAAAGCCTGGCATAGTGAGGGGCAAAATCCTGGCATAGTGAGGGGCAAAAACCTGGCATAGTGAGGGGCAAAATCCTGGCATAGTGAGGGGCAAAAGCCTGGCATAGTGAGGGGCAAAAGCCTGGCATAGTGAGGGGCAAAATCCTGGCATAGTGAGGGGCAAAAACCTGGCATTGTGAGGGGCAAAATCCTTGCACAGTGGGGTTCAAAATCCGGGCATTCTGAATGGCTAAATCCTAGCATAGTGAGGGGCAAAATCCTGGCATAGTGAGGGGCGAAAACCTGTCATTGTGAGGGGAAAAATCCTTGCACAGTGGGGTTCAAAAGCCCGGCATAGTGAGTGACTAAAGCCTGGCATAGTGAGGGGCAAAATCCTGGCATAGTGAGGGGCAAAAACCTGGCATTGTGAGGGGAAAAATCCTTGCACAGTGGGGTTCAAAATCCTGGCATACTGAATGGCTAAATCCTGGCATAGTGAGGGGCAAAATCCTGGCATAGTGAGGGGCATAATCCTGGCATAGTGAGGGGCATAATCCTGGCATACTGAATGGCTAAATCCTGACATAGTGAAGGAAAAAAAATCCTGGCATATTCAATGGCTAAATCCTGGCTAGAGTTCAGCGGACACGTGAATGTTCGGGTTCGGCAGGTTCGGCCGAACTTCGAAAAAATGTCCGGGTCCGTGCTCGAACTTGACCACGAACCCCATTGAAGTCAATAGGGACACAAACTTTTGGCCACTAAAATGCCTCTAAAAAAGTCCTGGAAAGGGCTAGAGGGCTGCAAAATGAAGAAAAATGTGGGTAAGAGTGTCCCCATTCATATGAATAGGTCAATTGACCTATTTGTATGAATGGGGACTCTATTTCGGTTTATAGAAAGCCAATAGCATTACTTGTATTCCATAAACCGAAAGTCTATAAACAGAAAGACATTCGGTTTATAGACTTTTGGTTTACGGAATACATGTAATGCTATTGGCTTTCTATAAACCGAATGTCTTTTGGTTTATAGACTTTCGGTTTATGTAATACATGTAATGCCAAACCGAAATAGAGTCCCCATTCATACGAATAGGTCAATTGACCTATTCGTATGAATGGGGACTCTATTTCGGTTTATAGAAAGCCCATAGCATTACATAAAATGTATATGTATGTAATGCTATGGGCTTTCTGATTGGCTGCCCTGCAGCCTTTCAAAACACGCCATTAAATCGCCGAACCCCGAACTCCAACCCGAACATACAGTGAAATGTCCAAGTTCGGGTCCGGGGTCCAAAAACCATAATGCTCGGTATGAACCGGAACAGAGCGGTTCGGGTTCACTAAACACTAATCCAGGCATATTGAGTTTTTTTCTTGTTTTCCTCCTCTAAAAACTGGGTGTGTCTTTTGGTCAGGTGGGTCTTATGGAGCAAAAAATACGGTAGTTATATTGTTATTTATATATTTATTTTATTTATTAATAATAATAATTATATATTAACCTTTAGTGATATGGCCTTTTGACCTTGTCTTTCCCTTGGTGACAAGGGCTGTTTTGACATTTTAGGGGTGTTTGTACTGGGCTGTAATTTTCTTCTTTCTCACATACTGTACCCACACAATTTATATATAGTTTTAATCACCATAAGTATAAGTGGGACCGGGAGGATCTTATGTTCGCCTCGATATCTGTTCTCTTCTCGCACAAGCCGATCTTTACGAGGTGTTCGGGGACCAATACCGCGGCTCTCGGCCAGTGGCTGCATCCTCCATTACGGTGCATGCGCGTGTGCCCACGTGGCTACGTCATTCCACCCCCGAATAAACCTTGATAAGATACACAATCATTCACATAATCCTTGACCTTCAAACTCTTCATAATTTGATTTAACAAAGGATATATATGTATAAAATGTATTGTGTAAGTTAAAGAGGGCACCTAATAACATAAAACATATATTGAAGAAACAAAAACACTTGGTTTGTGTAACAAAGTAGCAGTATAATCCACGGTATCTCCGCTGGTAGTCAGGATAGAGCAGGTAAAACACTGGCAGCGTAATAGTAATCCCTCTTCCCCAAGGTCTAGACGACACATAGT
This sequence comes from Pelodytes ibericus, assembly GCA_036172795.1. NCBI lineage: Eukaryota > Metazoa > Chordata > Amphibia > Anura > Pelodytidae > Pelodytes > Pelodytes ibericus. The sequence goes on from CM069861.1 coordinate 192,816,435, forward strand.
CTGGGTGTCAACTGTCATTTTATTCCACGGTCATAGTATTTATGCAAGATCCCATGCAAGGGGTTTCCTGAATGACATTGCAGGGGTTTTACTACAGAGGACTGTGTGGGGAACTTAGCCTGCAAGGCTATTTCCCAGCATGCCTTGCTGTACAGGAGAGATAATTGTGCAAGAATGTACTGTTAATCACATTCTCTCTCCGTACAGCAAAATATACAGTTTTACAGAAAAAATACATAACTGATATAATATTCAGACGAATGCTACACACTGCATATAAAACGAGCATAGCAACAAATAACAAAATATTCACCCTAAGTGTCCAGAAGTGGCTAGGTTTGCCACAGTGTGTCCACAGCGCTAAAGGGCCGATTCTGGGCGGGTGCACTGCTCCCGGGCGCTGAGTAGCAGAGGCACTGAGCTGCTACTGAGCTGCTAGCACCACCTCCTTGAGGTCTGGCCCGCAGACGAGTGCCTGCGGTAACCGCACCTCAGCGTGATGGGTGCAAGCTCTTCCCCGTTGCGCTCTCAGATTGGTTACCTGCCGCATGTCACTTGATGTCACTTGACATCCGGCAGAAGAAACTGGAAGGCCTCCGCAGACACAGTCGAAATGTCCTCCTCCCTGCAAATAGAGTTAACTAAGCAGGGAGGGGGACCAAAAGTATAATTTCTTTTGTGTAAAAAAAAAAAAATTTAAATAGAAGAAATAAGTGTTACTCAATGTTTCAGTGTGTGTGCGTTTCAATGTGTGAAAGTGTGTGTGTGTGTTTTATGTGTGTAAGTATATCTGTGTAAGTGTGTGTTCTGCATGCGTAAGGGTGTGTGCAATGGTCTGTTTAAGTGTGTCTTAAGTGTGTTTGGGTGTCCTTGCAAGTGTGACAACGTGTATAAGGGTGTCTGTGGAAGTTGATGTTTGTGTGACTGTGTGTGTTTGTATTTATGTGATGACAAGAATAAAAAAAATCTGTGTGAATGAAAAGCTATCTAGTATTGTGAAAAACAAATATGACGAATGGACGAATATGCTATTTTCGGACGAAAATGCATTCGTCCGAAAACTAATGCACATGTCTAATACACAGCCTCATATTTACACTTACATACTCACATACAGTCAGACTTACACTTACATACACACACAGTCAGACTTACACTTACATACAGTCAGACTTACACATACATAGTCAGACTTACACTTACATATTTAACATACAGTCAGACTTACACTTACATACAGACAGACTTACACTTACAGGCATACATACAGTCAGACATACTTACATACATACAAACAGACTTACACTTACATACATACATACATCCAGTCAAACTTACAGTTACATACATACATACAGTCAGACTTACAGTTACATACATACAGTCAGACTTACATACATATATACCCACAGATTTTTGTCCCCCTCCCTGCAAGGTTACCCTTCATTGCAGGGATGGAGGTTGATCCAGCCTCCGTTTTCATCTGAGGAGGCTCGGAGCGCGAGGGGGCGGAGATTTCATCCCCCTCGCACGAGACAATGTCACATGAGCCACATCTCTCGCTCTCTCCGGAGGGCCTGTACCATGTGATCAGTTTAGATCGCATAGTACAGGTTTTAATCTATGATGGTCGCAGGCATCGACAGGACAGTCAGGCCCCTGGTGTGACGGGCCCGGTCGCAGCTGCGACACCTGCGATAATTAGAATTCCACCACTGGCCCAATAATCAGGTACAAGTCAGTTTGTACATATTTCAGTATTCAGCTCTGTGTGAAGTATAAAACGCTGCTAACTTTCCCCTGCAACAAAATAGGATTAAACTAGCAATTTTGGCAATATGCTGTGATGATAAGAAGACAGTCAGTCCGGCTATACGATGAGCTGGCGGCCTAGAGGGAAGATTGCAGCTTCTAAAAAAGTTATAGTGTTTACTCCACATGGACTGATCCATCCAAACTTGGATTCAGATTGGACATTATAGCCGAATTTCCCAAATCCACAAAATTCCACTACTCAATATGCCCCAATTTGGGACATTTTTTGCCATTAAAAACATAGGTTTTTGGCTACCTAATATGGCCTGGTCACCCCCGACATTGCTCCAAATTCCCCTAATATTGATGCATTTCTGACAGTTTATTTCTCTGTGTAGAAGAATTGAAATGAAAATGTGAAAAACATATGGTAATTAAGAAAAAAAAGATAAAGCACCCCCTGGGGGCAGCAGGCTATCACTAGCACCATTAAAAAAAAAAAAAATACCCCATCACCAATAAAAATTAGGGTCTCCAGAGATTGTAGCCCTGGCCCCCTCTAATGATTAATGGGTCTGGGAACGGCCCCTATATAACACATCAGGAGCCAGAGCAAGTAACACAAGTGATTAACTCCCTATCACAAAGATGGAAGTCACTAAATGCACAGTACGCTACGTGTACTGGTAAATAAGGAATGTTTATATCCAGCGGTACACTGTGTAAAAAAAAACTGAGTCTTCCTAATATTAATTAGGTTAATAAATATCCAGACAGGCTCCCTTCTTAGCCGATCAAGGAAGTACCACAGCCATTAGAACAACCAGACATCTTACACAGATTAAACAGCAAAGAAAACCTTGTTCATCGCTCAATTCGTGCAAACATATCAAAGCGTCTGCCTGATCAGCCTGTCGATGGAAACACTGATCTCTGGAATAGATAATACTCTAGCGGTACGGCTGCGTTTGTCAGTCAGCAGGTTACTATATAGCAAGCTAATAATTGTACCAGCTTCAGGTAAATATCACTATCTAGTAATAGACAATAATTGAAGTAGCGGCTGCCTTGTTAGCCGACTCCTGATAGTCTGTCGACGCTGCTTAGCGCATCCTGTCAGTAGACTGAAATCCCCGTTAGTCATAATAGGTGGCCTTGTTACCCCTTATTATATGTGCTAAAATCAGGACAGACAAACATAGATTAGCGTGTTGACCTGTCAATACAGCTGTCATTCTGTCAAGAAAAAAGCCACTGAATTTCAGATTAATTGGGGTTTGCTTTTTTGGCATAGTCCTTTTCAAAAAATGTAGCCATTCCATTAGAGAGGGAAATTAGGGTTCCCACCCAGCCCGTATATCTACCTGCAAACTGGTAATGGCCTGTATTTGTTATAAAAGAAACAGTGTCAATCCTAATGTAATTCATGTTGTATAGTGTGAGAATTCTCCACTGAAAGAAACAGGAAAGTAGAATGAATAAAGGTGCTAACTCACATACTCTTGTGGCTTTAGGGGGTTAGACATGAACCGGTAGAAATACTAATGCAAAAACAACTAAAAATACTACCAACACTTTAGCTTGGCAGAAGGTTTGTTTTTTTGTTCGTTTATTTATTTTTAATTATCAGTGAGTATATATTTTTAATATGCGGGAATCATGATCTGATTGAATCATGATATCTACAAGGATAATTTACATAAATTAGACACAATCAAATTGTGTGGTGAATAGATTCTGAATAAACAGCCTTTACATGCATTATGGGAGATAAACTTTACAGCCCCTAACTATATAAAAGTCACACATACACAAGCATTTTCATATTATACCCAAATTTTCTTCAAATAGTGTATTTAAAACATGTGTTGTCTGTAGTTCTTGATTTCATTAGATCAGAGTAGTCATCAAAGATATATGAAATATATACTATATTATATAAATAAGAAATGTTTAAGGTATACTAATAAATACTGTACAGGTTAGTATTTATATTATAAAATGTATCTTTTAAAATGTATCTTTCATTTTCAGAATTAAAAGAAAAACCATGTGAAGTGACATGGTACATGAGTGAGAGACCATGACTCAAACATAAATACTAATAAAGCATTATATTATTGATTAAGAGATTTTTTTTTAGCAGAGGTTTTATTTAACCATGTGCTAAAAGGCCCAGTGTCTTTCCTAAAAAAGGAAAAACAAATTATTGTGAGGACCCAGCACCATACATATGGTTGACACACAGAGGGCACATCACCTGGGTGCTTAAAGGGTGCAATTACCCCGTAGAGAAAAAAAATTCTAAAAATGATAATTACCTGAATACCTATTCAGAGAGGATCACTGATGGCTTGGAATCCTCACTTTACTCACCATGGAAATGGGCCATCCATAAAGTAATCCACAGAGAGAAATCCCACATGCCAAAAAAAGTGAGGATGGGTGCAGAATAAAATCTCACAACATTAACGATGGGTTTTCCCATCACGAGTCAGCCAATCATAAAGCTTCCTGACACAGGCCCTCCCATTAGCTGAGACATTAGTTACACATGTATCCCAGTTTTTGACAGCATGTGGCCTTCAAGTGGCATGGGGGCTTTATCAGCGGCAAATTATTATTATTATTTTTTTGAGAAGACCAGGGGCCTTTGGCCTGCAAACACAATAGGAAAATTCAGGGGTGAACACACAGTCAACAGTCAAGCAGCTGATTTATCATTGGAATCTATTTCATACAGAGTCCTTTAGTCCTTCTATTCAGTCGTTTCATGCATCCTGAATTGATGTAGGCATTGTCTTTGATACTTCTGAATCTTCCACCTTAGCAGTCAAAGAAGCAGACCAAACACCTGTTAACCTGTAACCTTTAAGGCTGTACCTGGTGCCCAGTGGAGGGCTTGCAACATTGTCCCACAATTTAGTGGACTATTGTACAACTTCATCACCCCTCCTGTTATCATCCTTAATGGACAAAAATAGACAGACAAGACAGATACTGTATAGAGATAGACCGACACACAATACAACTGGCAGAACAGACAAGACACAGAGATAAACAGGCACGCAAGACAGAAAGACAGCTAGACACGCTAGATACAAAGACAGACAGACAGACAGACAGACAGAGCAGTGGGTGGACCCATATACATTTTATTATGTTTCCACTGGCCTTTCATTTTCTCTGCCTCAGATCCATAAATGCAGAGATGAGGGAAATACCATGAAGGTCTCTCTATGTCTATGGCACCTGCGCTGAAGGCCAGAACATACCTGACCTGGGGTCTTTCCATCCATTCCTAATGATCCCAACCACAGCCTCATCCAAGAAAAATGTCTGCCTTGCCTACACACAGGGGCATTTAGTATTCAGAAGTGGTGCACCACCAGCCCATCGAGACAGGTTAGAGAGCAGCCTGGGGGGCAATTGCCCCTATGCCCCCTGTGCCCTTCTAGCCCCCTCCCCTGCTGGTGCCTGTATTGGATAGGGGAAACAGTGAACATTACGGCACTCAAGGCACCCATATTGTTCATAATGCATGAGACCAGGAGCCATGGGAAAACCAGTCCCTGTTATAGCTGTGTGGAGGACTGAGGGCCTTTGGGGTAGCCTCGGTCTCCACATTTTTATTATGTGTAGGGAGGGAGAACTGGGATTAGTTATTACTCCCCTTGTCCCTATTCATTTTTTTAATGGCAGTTTTAGGCATTTTATCTTTAATTACATGTAACATGGTTTTGTTGTGGGTGTTCTCTGTCTTTTAGCTTCCATTTGGTATGGAAGAAGTGAAGCCCCTGGGTGGGTCACACCCTGATTCCAAGCTCTTAATATCTTGATTAGCATAATAAAATTGCTAAGTGCAGAATACTTGCTCATTTGTTCACATCCTTGGACAAAGAAATCCAGAAGGCCAACACAACCAGGACCCAACGAACCATCCTTCCCTAGCTCAAGCCTTGTATAGTCTTTTCTAAGTAAACATGACCTCTATACGGAGGAAGATCCCAAACAGAGATGAACATAACAGGGCATTCCACCACATACATATTTTAAGTTCCTGTAGGGCTCTCTTTAAAGAAAAACAAAAATGCCATTTATGTCAAGCATTACAAGTCAACTAACATCATAATTGCAAAAAGCAACAGAGTTTCTCTTGCCAAACTTGTACAGTAAAACTGTATTTTACTAAGCTGAAAGTGCTATAGAATACAGTTACATGCCAAAGGCATATTCGCTGTGACAACTTTAAAGATCAATGTACAGTGTATGTGCTAGAGGGAATTACCAAGATTGCAAATTTTAAATATCTGATGTAATCTGTCCTAGTCAATGAAAATCCTGAATGACTGTGCTTGAGGAAAAGTAGAACAATACAACTACTAAAAAACTGAAAGTCATGGATGTAACTGGAGTGGTGACTCATGGGAACAGAAAAGAATAAAGAATAATAATATTAGACAAGTTACAAATAAGGGTTATCTTTGATAATATCATGACTCGTTCTAAACAGACTAGATCAGTGATGGGGAACCTATGGCACAGGTTCCTCCGGTGGTAACTGGGAGCCTCTGAGGTGGCACTTAGCATCTGATGAATTCAGGGCCGTCGCTACAGTAAGGCAGCACAGGTGGCTGTCTTAGGGCGTCCCAAGGGGGGGGGGGAATCGTCCGCTCCCCCAGGCCCGTTTACTTACCTTCTTGCTACTCGGCAGGTCCGTGGCTGTGAGGTAGGCATTGTGCGCTCCCCTCCAGCCACGCGGATTCAATAAAGTTTGTTTAAACTTCTTTTTAAACAAACTTTATTGAAGCCGCGTGGCTGAAGGGGAGCGCACAATGCTTCCCTCACAGCCACGGAACTGCAGAGCAGCAAGGATGTAAGTACTTGGGCAGGGGGGAGGAGGGGTTAAAAATCCTGGCATAGTGGAGGGGCAAAATCCTGACATATTGAAGGGGCAAAATCCGGGCATATTGGAGGGGCAAAATCGGGCATATTGGAGGGGCAAAATCCGGGCATATTGGAGGGTTGAGGCTAGTTCCTACCCAGTAGAAGGACCTTTTTGCCCCGTAGCGGTCTGGTCCTGTATAGGGATTGGAACTAGCCAACTCACACTTAGAGAGCTAATTCCTATCCTGCCAAAGGACCTTTTGCCTCTAGTTATCAGGTCCTGTTAAAGGATAGGAAATAGATGGTTCACAATGAAAAAGCTAGTTCCTATCCAGTAGAAGGACCTTTCTACCTCCAGCTAACACAGGTCCTTTACTGGGGTAGGAAATAGACGGTTCACTATGAGAAAGCTAGTTCCTATCCAGTAGAAGGACCTTTCTACCTCCAGCTAACACAGGTCCTTTACTGGGGTAGGAAATAGACGGTTCACTATGAGAAAGCTAGTTCCTATCCAGTAGTAGGACCTTTGTACCTCCAGCAAACACAGGTACTTTACAAGGATAGAAAATAGACGGTTCACTGTGAGAAAGCTAGTTCCTATCCAGTAGAAGGACCTTTGTACCTCCAGCTAACACAGGTCCTTTACATGTAGTACTTATAATGCTAAGGGACCTATGTACCTTCAGCTAACACAGGTCCTTTACAGGTATTACTTATAATGCTAAGGGACCTATATACCTTCAGCTGACACATGTCCTTTACAGGGATAGGAAATAGATGGTTCCTAGTGAGAAAGCTAGTTCCTATCAAGTAGAAGGACCATTGAACCTCTAGCTAACACCGGTCCTTTATAGGTAGTACTTATACTGCTAAGGGACCTATGTACCTCCAGCTAACACACGTCCGTTACAGGGATAGGAAGTAGACGGCTCACAATGAGAAAGCTAGTTCCTATCCAGTAGAAGGACCTTTCTACCTCCAGCTAACACAGGCTCTTTACAGGGATAGGAACTAGATGGTTCACAGTGAGAAAGCTAGTTCCAATCCAGTAGAAGGACCATTGTAACTCCAGGTCACACAGGTCCGTTATAGGTAGTACTTATACTGCTAAGGGACCTATGTACCTTTAAGCTAACACAGGTCAATTACAGGGATAGGAAATTGATTGTTCACAGTGAGAAAGCTAGTTCCTATCCAGTAGAAGGACCTTTGAACCTCCAGTTAACAAAGGTCCTTTATAGGTAGTACTTATACTGCTAAGGGACCGCACCTCCGTTCAGTGCCAACATCGGCTGAATAGGGGAGAGCGCAGCGCGAGGGCTGCATGTTCAGCCCCCATGCTCCCTCATACGTCCAGAGCGCCTGGCGTCAGGTGACATCCAGGCGCTCAGGAGATGATGACTTGCGGATTGGAGGGAGAATACCTCTATGTAGAATAGAGTCTGTGTGCATGTGTGGCAAGGAGACTGTGTGCATGTGTGGAAAGGAGACTGTGTGCATGTGTGGAAAGGAGTCTGTGTGCATGTGTGGAAAGGAGTCTGTGTGCATGTGTAGCAGGGAGTATGTGTGTAGGTATCTGTAAGGGAGTGTGTGTGTGGGTATCTGTGTAAGGGAGTGTGTGAGTATCTGTGTAAGGGAGTGTGTGAGTATCTGTGTAAGGGAGTGTGTGTGTGTGAGTATCTGTGTAAGGGAGTGTGTGTGTGTGTAGGTATCTGTGTAAGGGAGTGTGTGTGTGTAGGTATCTGTGTAAGGGAGTGTGTGTGTGTGTAGGCATCTGTGTAAGGGAGTGTGTGTGTGGGTATCTGTTTAAGGGAGTGTGTGGGTATCTGTGTAAGGGAGTGTGTGTGTGGGGGGTATCTGTGTAAGGGAGTGTGTGTGGGGTGTATCTGTGTAAGGGAGTGTGTGTGTATCTGTGTAAGGGAGTGTGTGTGTGGGGGGTATCTGTGTAAGGGAGTGGGAGTGTGCGGGGTATCTGTGTAAGGGAGTGTGTGTGTGGGTATCTGTGTAAGGGAGTGTGTGTGTGTGTGGGTATCTGTGTAAGGGAGTGTGTGTGTGGGTATCTGTGCAAGGGAGTGTGAGTGTGTGGGGTATCTGTGTAAGGGAGTGTGTGTGTGGGGGGGTATCTGTGTAAGGGAGTGTGTGTGTGGGTATCTCTGTAAGGGAGTGTGTGTGTGGGTATCTGTGTAAGGGAGTGTGTGTGTGGGTATCTGTGTAAGGGAGTGTATGTGTGGGTATCTGTGTAAGGGAGTGTATGTGTGGGTATCTGTGTAAGGGAGTGTGTGTGTGTAGTTATCTGTAAGGGGTGTGTGTGTGTGTGTGTAGGTATCTGTGTAAGGGTGTGTGTGTGTTTGTGTATCTGTGTAAGGGAGTGTGTGTGTGTGGGTATCTGTGTAAGGGAGTGTGTGGGTATCTGTGTAAGGGAGTGTGTGTGTGGGTATCTGTGTAAGGGAGTGTGTGTGTGGGTTTCTGTGTAAGGGAGTGTATGTGTGGGTATCTGTGTAAGGGAGTGTGTGTGTGTGGGTATCTGTGTAAGGGAGTGTGTGGGGGTATCTGTGTAAGGGAGTGTGTGTGTGGGTATCTGTGTAAGGGAGTGTGTGTGTGTGGGTTTCTGTGTAAGGGAGTGTATGTGTGGGTATCTGTGTGAGGGAGTGTGTGTGTGTGTGTGTGGGTATCTGTAAGGGGTGTGTGTGTGTAGGTATCTGTGTAAGGGTGTGTTTGTGTATAGGCATCTGTGTAAGGGTGTGTTTGTGTATAGGTATCTGTGTAAGGGAGTGTATGTGTATGTATCTGTGTAAGGGAGTGTGTGTGTAATAGGTATCTGTGTAAGGGAGAATTTTGGCACCATTGCGCAGTTCAAGAATAGCACTCACCACCCCAAACTCTGCCTCTCCCAAAGAACATTTCTGCTGCTGGAGAAAAGGGTCAATTGCGCCTTCTCCCAGTGGTTCTCTCTGCCGCTGGGGAGCAGGTAGAGAGGCTGGGTTAATCATCTCAGGTTCCATGAAGTTGTCCTGGTTCCAAGTTCTGGGGGCACCGATGGCAGTGCTTTGGTGGAGGCAATATAATCCACAGCACTCACATTCTCAAAGGCAGCTTGTGGATAACAAAAGTGAGAGGGCCATAGCTTTGAGTCACTGGCAGTGCTGTATTTACCACGAGGCATCCTAGGCGGATGCCGCCCCCCAGCACTGAAAAAAAAATAAAAATCTGGCCCTTTAAAAAAAAAAAAAAAAGACCGCGCTTGCAGGCAGAGACGGAGGTGAGAGGGGATCGGAAGATCCCCCCTCACCATCGCTCTGCCTGCCAGGCTGCACGGGGAGCCGAACAGGCAGCACAGAGAAACCTCCGTGCTGCCTGTTCGGCTCTCGTGCAGTCTGACACGGAAGTGACGACAGTCACGTGACGGGCGCGCGTATGACGTCAGCGCACCTGTCATGTGACTGTCGGCACTTCCTGTCGGCACAACCGCCGGGGAGCCGAAGAGGCAGCATGGAGGACTCCATGCTGCCTGCCACTAGCCACCAGGGAAAGGTAAGTGCTGGGTAGATGGGGGGGATTTGGCCATTAGCAGGGGCATATTAAATGGCAAATCACACTGGCATATTGGGCAAATTAGTTGGGCACATTAAATGGCTAATCACACTGGCATATTATTGGGCAAATTGGCTGGGCACATTAAATGGCAAATAACACTGGCATATTATTGGGCAAATTAGCTGGGCACATTAAATGGCAAATCACACTGGCATATTATTGGACAAATTAGCAGGGGCACATTAAATGGCCAATAACACTGGCATTTTATGTGGCAAATTGGCAGGGGCACATTAAATGACAAATAACACTGGCATATTATGTGGCAAATTGGCAGGGGCACATTAAATGGCAAATAACACTGGCATATTATTGGGCAAATTGGCAGGGGCATATTAAATGACAAATAACACTGGCATATTATTGGGCAAATTGGCTGCGGGATATAAAATGGCAAATAACACTGGCATATTATTGGGCAAATTAGCTGGGGCATATTAAATGGCAAATAACACTGGCATATTGTTGGGCAAATTGTAAGGGGCATATTAAATGGCAAATAACACTGGCATATTATTGGGCAAATTGGCTGTGGGATATAACATGGCAAATAACACTGGCATATTATTGGGCAAATTGGCTGGGGCATATTAATGGCAAATGATACTGGCATATTATTGGGCAAATTAGCTGGGGAATATTATGGGCAAATAATATTGGCAATGTGTATGTAATGGGGTGATAGAGGCATGCAAATGGGGTGATGGGGCATGTCCTTGGTGTGCAACGTGGGTTATGGGTCATGTCGTGGGTGTGCATCATGGGTAGGGGGGGTGCCCAAAATTTGTCTGCCTAGGGCAGCACAAAACCAAGATACACCACTGGTCACTGGGGCTGAGAAGACAGAGGCCAGCTTTACTCTGTCCTGATGTCAGCAATTCAGCTGGAGACTTTGACTGTGCCAGCGGTGCTGCTTAGCATTAAAGGTGGGGCAGGGGTAACTGTTCTAGGGACGTGGCTTCGCTTTAGCAGGGGCATCCACAGAGGAAAAGTGACACAGTTCTGGGGCCAGAGTAAGACAGAGACTTTGCCTAGCTGTCAGCAGCTTAGTTGGGATATCTGGCTGGGAGGGGATTGGGGGTGTTTGGCCATCTCTGAAGACACAGCTGCCCACACTTTTGCTGGGGCATGAAGACAGGGAAAGGGCAACAGTTCTGGGTACTCACAGTCAAGGAGTTGGGACCAGTTCAAATGCCTACGGCGGCAAAAAAAATTTGGGGGGGGCCCCAAACACTGAAAAAAAAACAAAGAAAAAAACGCACAGGCAGCCTGATCACAACGACTGGCTGGGGCAGAGTGATGACAGGTCACATGACCCGTCACTCTGTTGTGCATGGGTAGGGGGTGATCAAATTTTGTCTGCCTAGGGCAGCACAAAACCAAGATACACCACTGGTTAGGACCCAGGTGTGGAGACAACTGTCGCATCCACCCCTCCCGGGTAAAACTTCACAGATCTTAACTCGCCTGTGGTTGAGCAGCTTGGCAAACTACTTTTCTAGTTCACACTCTTCCTGAACCAAAAAGTCCAAATCAGCAGCTAACTCTGCAACATCATACTCCCACCCAGTGGTGTATCTTGGTTTTGTGCTGCCCTAGGCAGACACAATCCAGGCACCCCCCTACCCATGCACAACATGTCCCATAACCCACATCACCCCATTACATGCCTCCATCACCCCAATTACATGCCCCATCACCCCCATTATATGCCTCCATCACCTGCCACCTCATCCACCAACTTGAAGGGAGAGTTTGGCCCATATAGCCAGATGTTCCATTACCCTCTATGTCATCACATCGTCTACCTCTGTGGATGCCGAGAAACCAGCTGGACTGAAGATCTTGTGTTTTCCGGCCATGGTGCTGCTTGTAATCCCTTGTTGGTGCTCTGTTGCTTATCCACTGGGCTCTTGCAAGGAGGATCCCACCAGTTTAGCTCTACATTGTGCAGGTACCTGGTTTGTTTCCCCTGCTAAACTCCCCACAATGTATAGCTAAATTGGTTGGATTAAATTTTCATCTTACAGTTTAGTGAATAGCCCCCATAGAGGGTGATTTTTACAGGGAACTTCAATCATGAATATATGGGTAGAGTTAAAAAAGGTGCAAATGGCTATTATATTTATAGCATACGTCACATCTGTTTTATGCATCACAGCACATTTGGATTCTAAAATTGAGACTCCGCCACCCATAGTTTTTAGGTGATTAGAGCAATTTTAGACTTTAATAAATGGGAAATGTAATGGACTCCCTCGTACCCGACTGGGGGCCTCTGTTATATTAGACTGATAATCCACAGAAACCCTCCAGTATTATATCCCTTGGAAATAACCCTTCAGTATAATATCCCCTCAAATAATTGACACAAACAAGAATAGAGGATACAAATTCAGAGGAACCCTTTATTACAAACAGTACCACATATTTATATGTTTGTACGTCTTGATAAACTGGTGACTGAACAATACAAACAAATTGACTTTTTTTTCTTCTTCTTTTTCTCCCCTTCCCTTCTCATGTACAGTTAATAAGTAATATGACTGATGCAATTAATGAAGGGGTTGGTTATATGAGTTAATAAGAGTTTATTATGATACGGGATGTGTGTGGGGGGATTCACTCAAATAAGGTGGGTGGTGTAACAATTGAAGGGGTGTTATTACTCACGAATTAATACGTTATCAATATTTGAGTTATAATTATAGCTTGTCTTAAGGGGTTTATAGATAATTGAAGCAATATTGTTGCGTAATAATTGAAGGGTTTAGAAGTTATATTAAGTAACTGGATATTTGATCCATAAGAATATAGGGCTGATTATATATGGGGTTTTTTTGTGTGCAGGATTGGGGCAACGATTGAAGGGGTGGGAGGTTTCACGAGTTAAATAACCTTTATAATGATTGATGATGCATTGGGGGGTATAGTTATTGGAAGTAAGGTGGGATGTGCAATAAATGAGGGTCTTATCACGATTTAAAATGAATTATCAGATAGTTGTTTACAAGGACACAGTGTCGGAGGAAATGAGGTGGGGGGTAATAATGGAAGGGTGGAAGTATTACGTGGTAAATTAAGTAATTTGGTATTTGGGTTGCAATGATATAGGGTTTTCTCTCCCTTTGTGTGTGGGACTGGGGCAATGATTGAATGGGTTGGAGGTTTCACGAGTTAAATATCCTTATAATGATTGATGATGCATTGGGGGGTATAGTTAATGGAAGTAAGGTGGGTTGTGCAAATAATGTGGAGACCACTCGAAAATCAATACTGGAACTACTGGATAGAACGAATAGAATCAGGCAACCTTAATTTCCAGTAAGAGTTGCATAAGATAAGATTAGACATATATGGGACCCCAGGTTCAACGCCTAATCAAAGGAATATAACCACACTTACCCCCCCTCGCCCCCCCCCCCCTCCCTCCATCAGTGTGTTGCTAGGCTCCAGTACTAGAAGTCCACAACTCAAATTAGTCAAGATACTCTTTTAGTAGGAAACTCTTAACGAAATTAGAGTAAATGAGGAGGAAAGAGGGGAATGGAATAGGTTGATAGTAAAACTCATTATACAATCCAAACAAGGGGAGGTAAAAAAGAGACAAAAGAGTATATTAGAGGATAGAAACTTTTCGGGAGCTTAGCTTGTATGAATGTAGGTATGTATGGTATATTGTCTGTCTGTCTGTCTTTAATTTGTTTTGTGAACATTTAACAAAACTAAACCAATTAACAAAATAAATATTTGGACGCTGTACCAAATGATGAGACGTTACCGCAACAGAACAGTCCACTTTTCTTTCTAAACGGTAAAATAATCTGATGGTTAGAAAAAGAAAAAAGAAAAAAAAAAAATCCTTATAATGATTGATGATGCATTGGGGGGTATAGTTAATGGAAGAAAGGTGGGTTGTGCAAATAATGAGTTTTTAAAAAAAAAATTATCATGATTTAAATGAGTTGCCAGTTAGTTGTTTATAAGGATACAGTATTGGAGGAAACAATGTGGGGGGGTAATAATGGAAGGGTGGAAGCACTATGTGGTAAATTAAGTAATTAGGCATTTGGGTTGCAATGATATAGGTTTTTTTTATTTTTTTTTCTCCCTGGAGGAGGGTAGAAGGGAAATAAGGGATAGAAGGTAGGCTGTATGGAAATAGAGTAGGGACTGTAGCTCGTTATCTCTGAGGGGTATTAGCAGGAACACCGTGGGATGGTGTTCTTTTTTCTTTTCTAAGTAAGATTCTGCAAGGAATCTAGTTACTTAGTAGGGATGTGGAAACATTCCTTAATGGGGAGGGTATATGTTAGTTGCACTGAATTGTGTCTGTTTAATGGAAGGGTGCTGATAGCTCCCGGTGGTCTGGCAAGAGCCTGGTGTAGTGAACAGGAATCATGGTCCTATGCTTAGAATATTATCAATAAATGCACAGGGAATTAACTCCCCGCAAAAAACCTATACGGTTTTAGAATTCCTGAGGAAAGAAAGAATTCAAGTTTGCGGGTTGCAAGAAACCCATTGGAAGGAGGGACAGGAGGTAAGGTTTCGGAATAAGCATTTCCCATATATATATACCGCATCACTAGAAAATAAAAAAAAAGAGGGGTGGCAATCCTTTTTGCAGAAGATCTGTCTGTTCAGATTGTACATAGGGAAGTAGACCCGGAAGGGAGATACCTTATTCTTGTTTGCGAGATAAATAATAAGACCTATACGATTACAAATTTATACACACCTAATCAGTCCCCTATAAGGTTTTTGACAAAGGTATTAGCAGGGGTCGACAGAATTAGGCAAGGAATAAATATTGTTATGGGAGATTTCAACTGTGTAATGGACCGCATGATGGACAGGAAGACTATGAAGGGGGGGGGGGAGCCAGATAAGAGTATACGGAACAACGCAAAAACATTAAGAGAACTGATTAGGAACTCCGACCTAATAGATCTATGGAGAGTCTTTCACCCTAGCGAAAGGGATTATACCTCCTTCTCTAAATCACATATTGCATACTCAAGGATTGACTTACTTTTGGGGGGGACTAGGATTGACGAAAACGTTAGGGAAGATAAAGATCCTGACTATTGCATGGTCCGATCACTGTCCAATCTTATTAGAATTGAAGGACCAAAACAAAGATCTAAGAACATAATAGCCCCTACACGACCAATAGCTAATGAAATTAACCAAGTGTAGAAAAGCATTAACAACTTACTACTGCAAAATGCAAATAAAGCACTTGAGTACGTTAAGAGGAAATGGTATTACCAGGGCAATAAAGTGAACAAATGGATGACTAGTAGATTAAAAGGGGTAAGAAATAAAAAAGTCATCAGTAGAATTAAGGATGGACAGGACTGGGCCATGATTCCAGATAAGATAGGCGAGGTTTTTAAAACTTTTTATAAACATTTAAATAATTTACCATCGAATAACCCACCCGGGCATGCCCAGGAATATCTAGCAGGATTGGAGTTGCCTATAGTAAAGGAGGAACAATTGGTAGATCTGAATAAACCCTTTACTGAGAATGAATTACAGAGGGCGATTGAAGAGCTAAAGATAGGTAAGGCCCCGGGCCCAGACAGGTTTAGTAGTAAATTTTATAAAGTAATGATAGGTAATATTAAGAGGGATCTAATGGGGGTCTATAATACCCTGGGGATTGAAAATAATATACCAGCAGAAATGCCCCAGGTTCACATTATACCAATATTGAAACAGGGCAAGGATCCCACATTGGTGGGCAACTATCGGCCAATATCCTTACTGAATGTGGATATAAAGATTTATGCATCTATCATTGCGGGTAGAGTGAAAGAGATAATACCCACACTGATACATCCAGATCAGACTGGATTTGTCCCAGGAAGATTGGCCGCAGATAATATTAGAAGACTCCTTGACATACTGGAGCCAGTGGGCAGAAGCGGAGAGCCCCAGCTGACCCTTTCATTGGACGCCGAGAAGGCATTTGACAGGGTCGGCTGGGGCTTCCTTTAAGACTCCCTGATAGCATTTGGTTTCGGGGAGGCTATATTCAACAGAATTATGGCGCTATACACAATCCCTGAGGCTAGAGTAGTGGACAATGGGTTCACTTCGGGTTGGTTCTCCTTGTCAAATGGAGTGAGACAATGTTTCCCCCTCTCCCCAGTTTTGTATTTGTTGACTATAGAGCCCCTGGCATCTGTGATTAGGCAGGATATCGGAATAGGAAGGTTTGAAACCTCAAAAGATACCATGAAAATCAGCTTAATCGCAGACAATGTTATTTTAACCCTTTGTCGACCGAAAGAGTCAATGAGGGAACTGATGAAGGTGATATCTACGTTTTTGGAACTCTCTGTGTATTAACTCAATCTGGAGAAGTCAGTGACGCTACCTAGTAACATCACTGAAAGAGATAGGGCAGTATTATCAAAAGAATATGGGTTCAAGTGGGCTAACCAATGTATGGATTACCTAGGGGTTAAGATCTCTTCAGACCATGGGAAAACAGTGGAGAATAATTTCTTACCACTATTAAAAACTACAAACAAACAATTATTAGAATGGAAACCAAAAGGATTATCTTGGTGGGGTAGGATCAATATTGTGAATGGGTAACTCCTCCCAAAGTAGTCCTACGTATTTAGGATGATACCCCTAAGTATGCCTAAGCAATGGTTGAGTATGATCCAAAGGGCTATAATTAGATTCATATGGCAGGGAAAGAGGCCACGTGTGGCTTCGGGCCCACTCTCTATGTCAGCATCCCAGGGAGGATTGGGTATGCCTAATATTGAAACATACTGCATATTGCACATGCAATCATAACACAGAATGGCTGGTATATAATAGAGCAAGACAATACGGGGATTCAAGATCTAGGGACACTTTTTTGGAGGACTAAGTCTATGAGGGGGGGGGGGGGGAGAATTTACAATGCGGTAATTTGATCCTGAGTCATCTGATCTCCAGTTGGGAGAGGTTAAAAGGGAAAATGGGATTGAAAAATAAAATACTAAAAGCCTGTCCCACATTGTATCTTAAGGGGAATATAGCAGACCTTAACTTAACCAACTGGATTAAACATGGATTGGTAAAAATAGATAATCTATACGTACAGGGAAAGTTGAAAGCCTGCCCGCAGTTAAGGGAGGAGGCGGGACTACCAGGGAGTGAAATTTTCAATTACCTCAGAATCAAAGCATATTTGACAACATATGTTCCCCATGCTGTATTAAAAGGGGGGGGGGGGGGAACTGGACCACATACTGGAATTGGACTATACAAAGCATATGATATCTAGATGTCGGGCCCTCTTAGAAGAGATAGGACCGGAGATAAAATATGAAGCAAAAATTAAGTGGCAGAATGATCTATCAGTAACAATCTCTGATGAGAAATGGACCGGCTCACAGATTATGATGTATAAAACAATACATTGTTTAAATCTGGTAGAGACACACTTTAAAGTTCTTAATCGTTTGTATCTGGTCCCAGCCCGATTGGCAAAAATGTTCCCTAGTAGAACAGATCCATGTTGGAGATGTGGGGTACAGCGAGGAGATTACACTCATGTCTGGTGGAATTGCCCACCAATATATCTATTTTGGGGAATGATCTGCCAAAAATTTCATAAATTAGGCATAGGGACCTTTGAGCTCAAACCAGAAATAATGTTGCTACACTTAGATGGCCATAAATGGCCTAAACCAGGCAGGATAACAATTTTACATGTGTTAGCGGTCTCCAAGGTAAGTATTGCCAGGAAATGGGGTTCCTCACTAGTTCCAACATGGGATGATGTTAGGGCACAAAGCCTATTCCAACTAAAGATGGAACAAAGAATTCAATACCAAAGGATGGTAGTTCCAAATAAAGCTATCAAATATGAAGATCTAATTAGAGATATAAGCTTAGTATAGGGGGGTCTCTGTGCACTTTATATTGGAGTGGTAGCAGCAGTGGTAGGGCGGTTTCGCCAAGACTGAATGAGGTGAATTGGGTCTAGGATATGGTTCAGACTCAATAGGCAGAAGGAGGGCTAGCCAGGCTGCCAGGAGAAACAGGGATGTGCAATTTCGATGTATTTTTTTTTTGGTTGTTGTTTGTTTTGTTGTTGTTGTTTGTCTAGGGGTTTTCTTTTGGTTTGCGTCTTAACTTAAGGAGAGAATAAGGAACAATCAAGGTATTGTTGAAATAAAATAGAATATGGTGTGGAGGGAATAACTTCATGAATAAGGTTAAGATGAATATTGTTGATGATGAAAATTTTTGCTTACTGTTACCTAAAATGGAAAGATGTGGTCGGAAATAATGCATTGTAAATGTATATTTTTTGGTGTTTATGAGGAAACATAATGAATAAAGATTATATATATATATATAGAAAAAAAAATTGAGACTCCGCCACCCATAGTTTTTAGGTGATTATAGAAATTTTAGACTTTAATAAATGGGAAATGTAATGGACTCCCTGGTACCCGACTGGGTGCCTCTGTGTGTGATAATCCACAGAAGCCTTTCAGTATTATATCCCTTGGAAATAACCCTTCAGTATAATATCCCCTCAAATAATTGACACAAACAAGAATAGAGGATAAAAATTCAGAGGAACCCTTTATTACAAACAGTACCACATATTTATATGTTTGTACGTCTTGATAAACTGGTGACTGAACAATACAAACAAATTGACTTCATACAATAGTTTACAATGGAAGAGTAGATGGGGAAAGAAGCGGTAGGCAGGGTTGAGTCCCTTTAAACTCTTAGACCTTTAAACGCTGGACCAATGAGCTGGGCACCCATGGGCGTAGCGATCAATGACTTCTGACGGTCTAGGGGGCGAGCGAGAAAGCTCCAAGCGGCCAGGCTTAACCTTTATTGTGGCTGGCCGCTTAGGGTACTCGCTCACTTGGGGGAATTACATCGCTAGAAAGGACATAAACACACATAGATACAATTACGCTTATGTTTCTGATGTAATTTGGTCTCCCATTTCGTATGTGTAAGGTGGGTGTGTGTATGGGTAAGATGTATACGTGGGGTGTGTGTGTGTGGGAGAAGTATGCATGTGAGGTGTGTGTGTGGGAGAGGTGTATGTATGAGGTGTGTGTGTATATCTGAGGTGTGTGTGTGTATATGTCAGTTGTGTGTCGGAGGGGTGTATATATGAGGCGTGTGTATATGTGAGGTGTGTGTGTCTCTATGTGAGGTGTGTGTGTGGGAGGGGTGTATATGAGGTGTGTGTATATGTGAGGGGTGTGTGGGAGGGGTGTATATATGAGGTGTGTGTGTATATATATGTGAGTCTTGTGCGTGTATATATGTGAGGTGTGTGTGTGTATAAATGAGGCGTGTGTGTGTGTATTTATGTGAGTTGTGTGTGTGTATATATATATTTGTAAGACGTGTGTGTATATATATGTGTGGCGTGTGTGTGTGTATATATATGTGTGGCGTGTGTGTGTAGATATATATGTGAGCAGAATGCTTGGTTGCATAGGGAGAGGTATTAGCAGTAGGAAGAGGGAAGTGCTCATGCCATTGTACAGAGCACTGGTGAGACCTCACTTGGAGTATTGTACGCAATGCTGGAGACCGTATCTCCAGAAGGATATTGATACTTTGGAGAAAGTTCCATAGAAGGGCTACTAAACTGGTTCATGGGTTGAAGGATAAAACTTACCAGGAAAGGTTAAAGCATCTTTACATGTATAGCTTGGAGGAAAGACGTAACAGGGGGGATATGATAGAAACATTTAAATACATAAAGGGAATCAACACAGTAAAAGAAGAGAGTATATTTAAAAGAAGAAAAACTACCACAACTAGAGGACATAGTCTTAAATTAAAGGGGCAACGATTTAAAAGTAATATCAGGAAGTATTACTTTACTGAGAGGGTAGTGGATGTATGGAATAGCCTGCCAGCAGAAGTGGTAGAGGTAAACACAGTCAAGGATTTTAAGCATGCGTGGGATAGACACAAGGCTATCCTAGCTATAAGACCGGGAACGGGGGACTACTAAAAGTACTTAAAAAAAAAAATTGGGCAGACTAGATGGACCGAATGGTTCTTATCTGCCGACACATTCTATGTTTCTATGTTTCTATGTAGATGTGACGTGTGTGTATATATATATATACGTGTGTATATGTGAGGTGTAAGATGTGTGTGTATATGTGAGGTGTGTTTATGTTTATGTGATTGATGTACCGAGCACAGCACTGCACAGCAGGGATCAGCAGAGCTGGGATCAGCAGAGCAGGGATCAGCAGAGCAGGGATCAGCAGAGCAGAAATGAGCAGAGCACAGCAGGAATCAGTGAAGCACAGCAGGGACCAGCCCGGCAGAGCACAGCAGGGTTCGGCACGGCAGTGCAGTGCTGGACCCTACTGTGCAGTGCTGATCTTTGCTGTGCTGTGCTGATTTTTGCTGTGCTGTGCTGATCACTGCGGTGTTGTGCCTTGACGATCCCTACTGTGCAGTGCTGTGCTCTGCCGTGCCGATCCCTGCTGTGCAGTGCTGTGGTCTGCCGTGTCGATCCCTGCTGTGCAGTGCTGTGCTCTGCCGTGCCGATCCCTGCTGTGCTGTGCTGTGCTGAGCTGGTCTCTGCTGTGCTGTGGTGTGCTCTGCCGTACCAATCTCTGCTATGCTGTGCTGAGCTGATCTCTGCTGTGCAGTGCTGTGCAGATCTCTACTGTGCTATTCTGTGCTGATTACCACTGTGCTATGCTGATCTTTGCTGTGCTATGCCATGATGATCCCTGCTGTGCTGATCCCTACTGTGCTATGCGTGCAGATCCCTGCTTTGCTCTGCCATGCCGATCCCGGCTGTGCCCTGCAGAGCCGATCCCTGCTGTGCCGGGGATCGGCGCGGCAGAGTATGGCAGGGAACGGCACGGCAGGGCACTGCAGGGTTTGTCATGGCAGAGATTGGCAGGGTTCGGCACGGCAGAGATCGGCGGGGATCGGCAAGGCAGAGATCGGCACACCACTGCACAGCAGGGATCGGCACACCCGAGCAGGGATAATCACAGCAGAGAAGAGCAGGGATCAGCAGAGCAGGGATCAGCACAGCAGAGCAGCGATCAGAACAGCAGACCAGGGATAAGAACAGCAGAGAAAGGATCAGCAGAGCAGAGCAGGGATCAGCACAGCAGAGCAAAGCAAGGATCAGCACAGCAGAGATAAGCACAGCACACCAGAGCAGGGAGAAGACCAGCAGAGCAGGGATAAGACCAGCAGAGCAGGGATAAGACCAGCAGAGCAAAGATCAACACAGCAGAGCAGGGATCAACAGAGCAGAGCAGGGATCAGCACAGTAGCGATCAGCACAGCAGAGCAGGGATCAGCCAAGCAGAGCAAGGAACAACAGAGCAGGGATCAGCAGAAAAGAGCAGGGATCAGCACAGCAGAGCAGGGATAAGAACAGCAGAGCAGGGATCATCACAGGAGAGCAGGGATCAGAAGAGTAGAGATCAGCACAGCAGAGCAGGGATGAGCAGAGCAGAGATGAGCAGAGCAGGGATATGCAGAGCAGAGCAGGGATCAGCACAGCAGATCAGGGATCAGCACAGCACAGTAGAGAAGGGATCAGCACAGCAGAACAGGGATAAGAGCAGCAGAGCAGGGATAAGACCAGCAGAGCAAAGATCAACACAGCAGAGCAGGGATCAGCAGAGCAGGGATCAGCAGAGCAGGGATCAGCAGAGCAGGGATCAGCACAGCAGAGCAGGGATCAGAACAGCAGAGCTGGGATCAGCAGAGCAGGGATAAGAACAGCAGAGCAGGGATCAGCAGAGCAGGGATCATCACAGGAGAGCAGGGATCATCACAGGAGAGCAGGGATCAGAAGAGCAGAGATCAACACAGCAGAGCATGGATCAGCAGAGCATGGATCAGCAGAGCAGAGAAGGGATTAGCAGAGCAGAGCAGGGACCAGCTCACCAGGGATCAGCACAACATAGCACAGTAGGGATCAGCACAGCATTATACTTGTATGGAGGGTTAATGGCTTGGGAGGCGTGGCAGGTCAGAGGAGGGGGGCACCAAAATACACCTTCGCCTGTGTAGTTGAAAATCATTGCACCGGCCCTGCACACAATGTCACATACAGGGTCTCACACACACACATCACACAATGTCACATACAGGGTCTCACACACACACATCACACAATGTCACATACGGTCTCACACACATCACACAATGTCACATACACAGTCTCACACACACACACACATCACAGAGTGTCACATACAGGGTCTCACACACACACATCACACAATGTCACATACGGTCTCACACACATCACACAATGTCACATACAGGGTCTCACACACACACACACACACACATCACAGAGTGTCACATACAGGGTCTCACACACACAATATCACATAAAGGGTCACACACACACACACATCACACTGTGTCACATACAGGTTCTCACACACACACAGTGTCACATACAGGGTCACACACACACACACTGTCACATACAGGGTCACACACACACACACATCACACTGTGTCACATACAGGTTCTCACACACACACAGTGTCACATACAGAGTCACACACACACACATGTCACACAATCTCACATACAGGGTCTCACACACACATCACACAATGTCACATACAGGGTCTCACACACATCACACAGTGTCACATACAGGGTCTCACACACACACCACAACGTGTCACATAGACATGCAATGTCACAAACACACTCACACAAAGTTTCAAACACACATGCAATGTCATGCAGGGTTTTGTTTAAAAAAAAAAAAAAAAAGATTCCCCTCCTCCACTTTGCTTTTCATTTCAGGGGGAGTGGGGGGGGGGGGGTGTCTGTTTACCATAAGTCACGCTCTGCTTTCCCTTGGAGTACTCCTTCGAGAGCGCTCCTGCTCTGGGTGCTCCTTTATTTTTTTCTAGTCAGAGCACAGGAGGGTCATGTGACCCAGAGCTTTTATCGGTGGGGGCGCTGTCAGTTCTGCCTGGACGCAGAGTACCCGTCTCGGCATAGCACTGTCAATTAGGCAGCGGAGACTACCTCCTCTGTCTAACTGGAAATCCTGGCTTGACGCCCTCTGACTGTTACTCCCTGTCTGATCGCACAGGTAGTTTACCACTAAGGTCCGTTCTGAATGCAGTGAAGGACTTTAACCATGCATGGGATAGGCATAAGGTAATGATAGATATTATAAGGCCAGTGACTAATGAAAGTATTACTTTATTGAGAGGGTAGTGGATGTATGGAAGTGAAGGAGTTTAAGCATGCATGGGATAGGTATAAGGCTATCCTAGATATAAGAGAAGGCCAGGGACTAATGAAAGTAGTAATTTACTGAGAACATATTGGATGCATTGACTAGTTTCCCAGTAGAAGTGGTAGAGGTTAATACAGTGAAGGAGTATAAGCATAAGGCTATTCTAGATATAAGATGAGGCAAGGGATTAATGGAAGTATTACTTTTTGAGAGGGTAGTGGATACATGGAATAGCCTTCCAGTCGAAATGGTAGAGGTTAATACAGTTGAGGTCAGAAACGTAGTATTTCATTACTAAGAGGGTAGTGGGTTCATGGAATAACCTTCCAGCAGAGGTGGTAGAGGTAAACACAGTGACGGACTTTAAGCATGCATGGGATAAGCACAAGCCTATCCTAGATATAAACTAAGGCCAGGCACTAATGAAAGTATTATTTTACTGATAGGGTAGTGGATACATGGAATGGCCTTCCAGCAGAAGTGGTAGGTCCATACTAATGTATGTTTTATGATGTACACACAGCACAAGGTCTTACAAAATTTCATGTAAAAGTAATAAAATGTCTCATGTAGATGTTGTGCTGCAAATGTATCTGTTGTATACCAACGATGGATGGTAATATTGTGGGGGACCTTGGTGATATAATCTACATTGTGACAAGAAGGTGGAGTTACAGTATGCTAATTATGTGGAGTGGGTGGAGCTTTGGACAGTGGGTGGGGTCAATCGTAAAGCGGTGTTACCTGTACCTGTCAAGTTCTGCTAAGCTGTGTCACCTGCATCTTGACAAGGTCTGCTAAGCGGTGTTCCCTGTACCTGTCACAGTTTACTAAGTTGCGTTACCTATATCTGCCAAGCTCTGCTGTGGAGTGGGTGGAGCTTTGGACAGTGGGTGGGGTCAATCGTAAAGTACACAATTGTAAGCTATAGCCCCGAATCCTCCCTCCATAGCCCCGAATGGAGACTCTGGGTCTACCATTGTTAATTTTTTTTCTCACCCATGCACTCCCGTTGGAGTCATCAGCAGGAGGGATATTTAAAAAAAAAAAAGTATTATGTCTTGGTGCCGATCAGCAGACCGGCACCTGCTCTATTCGCTTGCTTTGCTGCACACTGTAATCTCTCCCTCCCCTGTGCTCACAGGTCCCCGCCTTCCCCAGCAGAGACCTGCTTATTGGATACCACCCCCATTAGAAGGGCATCCAATAAGAGGCTGGGAGCAGGGACATCCCCGAGCCCTGCACCAGACAGTGAGAGCCAGCATGCAGGGAGCTCCAGAGACCAGCAGCAGCCTCGAGGAACAGATGTCCTACCCAAACAGGGTAGGGTACAGAATATATTGAAGGGTAGAGTAGAAAATAAAATATTGGAGGAAAAAAAAAAAATTCATGATGTGAACCACATTTCCCATAATGCCCAGCCAGCATCAAGGGGATGTTTAGCTGGCTAAGCATTATGGGAACTGTAGTTCACGGGTAACATACATGTTTTACTGTTGATTTAATTTCCCATCATGCTCAGCCAACATCATGTGGATGTTAAGCTAGCAGAGCATCATGGTAGCTGTAACTCCCACAATTTTATCTAGTGTTGGCTGCATTTCCCATTATGCTCAGCCAACGTCATGGGGAAGTTTAGCTGGCTGAGCATTATGGGAACTGTAGTTCACAGGTAACGCATTTTTTTTTTTATTTAGTGTTGATTTATTTTCCCATCATGCTAAGCCAGCATCATGGGGATGTTTAGTTGGCTAAGCATCATCGGAACTATAACTCCCACATTATTATCTAATGATAGCTGCATTTCCCATCATGCTCAGCTAATACCATGTGGATGTTTAGCTGGCTGAGCACTGTAGTTTACAGGTTTAAAGGTAACACCTACATTTTACTCTAGTGTAATTTCCCATAATGCTAAGCCAGCATCATGGGGCTGTTTAGCTGGCTGAGCATCATGGGATCTGTAGTTGATAGATAACTGCTGCATTTGTATCTAGTGTTAATTGTATCTCCCAATATGCCAATCCAGCATCATGGGAGCAGTATCTAGCTGAGCCTCATGGGTACTATAGTTAAAGGGACTGAGTCACCTAAACATTGCCTATACTGTCAGTGTAGAGAATTAAAAAATATGACAATCTATACGTTGTGTTAGCAAAACTGCAAGATAAAGTTAGGAGAGAAATATGTTTTAAATACGGCTGTGGAGCCTCCTGTTTATGACATCACCTGTGACCTAATAAGCAAGTAAACTGCTTTTCAATGTGAAATGTGTAATTTGCATAGTAGGCCACAGGTGTCGCAGCACAGTGCATGGGCAGCCCATTTGTTAGGGAGAGCTAGAGATCTCCCTAGCAGAAATTGTGCTGTAATCTCAGACCCGGTCGGTGCTGCCTTGCTTTTCACATGCATTGCATACTCTGAGAGTCAGAACATGATTGTCTAAGTCATTACTATGTAAGAGAGACAGTGTGA
This sequence comes from Pelodytes ibericus, assembly GCA_036172795.1. Taxonomy (NCBI): domain Eukaryota; kingdom Metazoa; phylum Chordata; class Amphibia; order Anura; family Pelodytidae; genus Pelodytes; species Pelodytes ibericus. Next base: position 192,842,426 of record CM069861.1, read on the forward strand.
GAGAGAGATAGTTAGACAGTGTGTGAGAAAGAAACGATAGTGACACAGTGTGTGAGAAAGAGAGCGATAGTGAGACAATGTGTGAGAGAGTGAGACGGTGTGTGAGAGAGAGTGAGACGGTGTGTGAGAGAGAGTGAGACGGTGTGTGAGAGAGAGTGAGACGGTGTGTGAGAGAGAGTGAGACAGTGTGTGAGAGAGGGAGACAGTGTGTGAGAGAGGGAGACAGTGTGTGAGAGAGGGAGACAGTGTGTGAGAGAGAGAGACAGTGTGTGAAAAAGAGAGAGAGACAATGTTTGAGAAAGAGAGACAGTGTTGGAGTACGTGAGACAGAGTTTGAGAAAGAGAGAGAGACAGTGTTTGTGAAAGAGAGAGAGACAGTGTTTGAGAAAGAGAGAGAGACAGTGTTTGAGAAAGAGAGAGAGAGAAGTGTTTGAGAAAGAGAGAGAGAGAGAGACAGTGTTTGACAAAGAGAGAGAGAGAGACAGTGTTTGACAAAGAGAGACAGTATTTGACAAAGAGAGAGAGAGTGTTTGAGAGAGAGAGAGAGAGAGTGTTTGAAAGAGAGAGACAGATAGTGTTTGAGAGAGAGAGACAGACAGTGTTTGAGAGAGAGAGAGAGAGACAGTGTTTGAGAAAGAGAGCGGGACAGTGTTTGAGAAAGAGAGACAGTGTTTGAGAGAGAGAGAGAGTGTTTGAGAGAGAGACAGTGTTTGAGAAAGAGAGAGAGAGACAGTGTTTGAGAAAGAGACAGAGACAGTGTTTGAGAAAGAGAGAGAGAGACAGTGTTGAGAAAGAGAGAGAGACAGTGTGTGAGAAAGAGAGAGAGAGACAGTGTTTGAGAAAGAGAGAGAGATAGACAGTGTTTGAGAGAGACCATGTGTGTGTGAGAGAGAGAGACCGTGTGTGTGTGTGTGAGAGACAGACAGTGTGTGTGTGTGAGAGAGAGAGACAGTGTTTGAGAAAGAGATAGAGAGAGATAGTGTTTGAGAAAGAGAGAGAGACAGTGTTTGAGAAAGAGAGAGAGAGACAGTGTTTGTGAGAGAGAGAGAGAGAGAGAGAGAGAGAGAGAGTGAGAGAGTGTGTGTGAGAGAGAGAGAGAGAGACAGTGTGTGAGAAAGAGAGAGAGAGACAGTGAGTGAGAAAGAGAGAGAGAGACAGTGAGTGAGAAAGAGAGAGAGAGACAGTGTGTGAGAAAGAGAGAGAAAGAGACAATGTGTGAGAAAGAGAGAGAGACAGTGTTTGAGAAAGAGAGAGAGAGAGTGTTTGAGAGAGAGAGACAGTGTTTGAGAGAGAGAGACAGTGTGTGAGAGAAAGACAGTGTTTGAGAGAGAGAGAAGGTGTTTGAGAAAGAGAGAGAGAGAGACAGTGTGTGAGAAAAAGAGAGAGAGAGACAGTGTGTGAGAAAAAGAGAGAGAGACAGTGTGTGAGAAAGAGAGTGAGAGAGACAGTGTTTGAGAAAGAGAGAAAGTGTTTGAGAGAGAGAGAGAGAGAGAGTGTTTGAGAGAGAGAGAGAGAGACAGTGTTTGAGAAAGAGAGAGAGAGACAGTGTGTGAGAAAAAGAGAGAGAGAGACAGTGTGTGAGAAAAAGAGAGAGAGAGACAGTGTGTGAGAAAGAGAGAGAGAGACAGTGTGTGAGAAAGAGAGAGAGAGAGACAGTGTTTGAGAAAGAGAGACAGTGTTTGAGAGAGAGAGAGAGAGAGAGAGAGATAGAGAGTGTTTGAGAGAGAGAGACAGTGATTGAGAGAGAGAGACAGTGTTTGAGAGAGAGAGAGACAGTGTGTGAGAAAGAGAGAGAGAGACAGTGTTTGAGAAAGAGAGAGAGAGACAGTGTGTGTGAGAGAGAGAGACAGTGTGTGTGTGAGAGAGAGAGAGAGAGAGAGAGAGAGACAGTATGTGAGAGAGTGAGACAGTGAGTGAGAAAGAGAGAGAGAGACAGTGAGTGAGAAAGAGAGAGAGACAGTGTGTGAGAAAGAGAGAGAGACAGTGTGTGAGAAAGAGAGAGAGACAGTGTTTGAGAAAGAGAGAGAGACACATACAGTGTGTGAGAGAGAGTCAGACAGTGTGTGAGAGAGAGTGAGACAGTGTGTGAGAGAGAGAGAGAGAGAGTGTTTGAGAGAGCCAGATAGAGACAGTGTTTGAGAGAGAGAGAGAGAGAGAGAGAGAGCCAGAGAGAGACAGTGTTTGAGAGAGAGAGAGAGAGAGAGAGAGAGAGAGAGAGACAGTGTTTGAGAGAGAGAGAGAGAGAGAGAGAGAGAGACAATGTTTGAGAAAGAGAGAGAGAGACAGTGTTTGAGAGAGAGAAACAGTGTTTGAGAAAGAGAGACAGTGTTTGAGAGAGAGAGAGAGAGAGAGAGAGAGTGTATGAGAGAGAGAGACATTGTTTGAGAGAGAGAGAGACATTGTGTGAGAAAGAGAGAGAGACAGTGTTTGAGAAAGAGAGAGAGAGACAGTGTGTGTGAGAGAGAGAGACAGTATGTGAGAAAGAGACAGTGAGTGAGAAAGAGAGAGAGAGACAGTGAGTGAGAAAGAGAGAGAAAGACAGTGTTTGAGAGAGAGAGAGAGACAGTGTGTGAGAAAGAGAGAGAGACAGTGTTTGAGAAAGAGAGAGAGAGACAGTGTGTGTGAGAGAGAGAGAGACAGTATGTGAGAAAGAGACAGTGAGTGAGAAAGAGAGAGAGAGACAGTGTGTGAGAAAGAGAGAGAGAGACAGTGAGTGAGAAAGAGAGAGACAGTGTGTGAGAAAGAGAGAGAAAGACAGTGTGTGAGAAAGAGAGAGAGACAGTGTTTGAGAAAGAGAGAGAGACAGTGTTTGAGAGAAAGACAGTGTTTGAGAGAGAGAGACAGTGTTTGAGAAAGAGAGAGAGAGACAGTGTGTGAGAAAAAGAGAGAGAGAGACAGTGTGTGAGAAAAAGAGAGAGAGAGACAGTGTGTGAGAAAGAGAGAGAGAGAGAGAGACAGTGTTTGAGAAAGAGAGACAGTGTTTGAGAGAGAGAGAGAGACAGTGTTTGAGAAAGAGAGAGAGAGAGACAGTGTGTGAGAAAAAGAGAGAGAGAGACAGTGTGTGAGAAAAAGAGAGAGAGACAGTGTGTGAGAAAGAGAGAGAGAGACAGTGTTTGAGAAAGAGAGACAGTGTTTGAGAGAGAGAGAGAGATAGAGAGTGTTTGAGAGAGAGATAGACAGTGATTGAGAGAGAGACAGTGTTTGAGAGAGAGAGAGAGAGACAGTGTTTGAGAAAGAGAGAGAGAGAGACAGTGTGTGTGAGAGAGAGAGACAGTGTGTGAGAGAGAGAGAGAGATAGTGTTTGAGAAAGAGAGAGAGAGACAGTGTGTGAGAGAGAGAGACAGTATGTGAGAAAGAGACAGTGAGTGAGAAAGAGAGAGAGAGACAGTGAGTGAGAAAGAGAGAGAGAGACAGTGTTTGAGAGAGAGAGAGACAGTGTGTGAGAAAGAGAGAGACAGTGTTTGAGAAAGAGAGAGAGAGAGACAGTGTGTGTGTGAGAGAGAGAGACAGTATGTGAGAAAGAGACAGTGAGTGAGAAAGAGAGAGAGAGACAGTGTGTGAGAAAGAGAGAGAGAGACAGTGAGTGAGAAAGAGAGAGAGAGACAGTGTGTGAGAAAGAGAGAGAAAGACAGTGTGTGAGAAAGAGAGAGAGACAGTGTTTGAGAAAGAGAGAGAGACAGTGTTTGAGAGAGAGACAGTGTTTGAGAGAAAGACAGTGTTTGAGAGAGAGAGAGACAGTGTTTGAGAAAGAGAGAGAGAGACAGTGTGTGAGAAAAAGAGAGAGAGAGACAGTGTGTGAGAAAAAGAGAGAGAGACAGTGTGTGAGAAAGAGAGAGAGACAATGTTTGAGAAAGAGAGACAGTGTTTGAGAGAGAGAGAGAGAGATAGAGAGTGTTTGAGAGAGAGATAGACAGTGATTGAGAGAGAGACAGTGTTTGAGAGAGAGAGAGAGAGAGAGACAGTGTTTGAGAAAGAGAGAGAGAGAGACAGTGTGTGTGAGAGAGAGAGACAGTGTGTGAGAGAGAGAGAGAGACAGTGTTTGAGAAAGAGAGAGAGAGAGAGACAGTGTTTGAGAAAGAGAGAGAGAGAGACAGTGTGTGAGAAAAAGAGAGAGACAGTGTGTGAGAAAAAGAGAGAGAGACAGTGTGTGAGAAAGAGAGAGATAGAGACAGTGTTTGAGAAAGAGAGACAGTGTTTGAGAAAGAGAGAGAGAGAGACAGTGTGTGAGAAAAAGAGAGAGAGACAGTGTGTGAGAAAGAGAGAGATAGAGACAGTGTTTGAGAAAGAGAGACAGTGTTTGAGAGAGAGAGAGAGAGAGAGAGAGAAAGAGAGAGTGTTTGAGAGAGAGAGAGAGACAGTGTTTGAGAAAGAGAGAGAGAGAGATACAGTGTGTGAGAAAAAGAGAGAGAGAGAGACAGTGTGTGAGAAAAAGAGAGAGAGACAGTGTGTGAGAAAGAGAGAGAGAGACAGTGTTTGAGAAAGAGAGACAGTGTTTGAGAGAGAAAGAGAGATAGAGAGTGTTTGAGAGAGAGATAGACAGTGATTGAGAGAGAGACAGTGTTTGAGAGAGAGAGAGAGAGACATTGTTTGAGAAAGAGAGAGAGAGAGACAGTGTGTGTGAGAGAGAGAGACAGTGTGTGAGAGAGAGAAAGAGAGAGAGACAGTGTTTGATAAAGAGAGAGAGAGAGAGACAGTGTTTGAGAAAGAGAGAGAGAGAGAGAGACAGTGTGTGAGAAAAAGAGATAGAGAGACAGTGTGTGAGAAAAAGAGAGAGAGACAGTGTGTGAGAAAGAGAGAGAGAGACAGTGTTTGAGAAAGAGAGACAGTGTTTGAGAGAGAAAGAGAGATAGAGAGTGTTTGAGAGAGAGAGAGAGACAGTGTGTGAGAAAGAGAGAGAGAGACAGTGTGTGAGAAAGAGAGAGAGACAGTGTGTGAGAAAGAGAGAGACACAGTGTTTGAGAAAGAGAGAGAGACACAGACAGTGTGTGAGAGAGAGTGAGACAGTGTGTGAGAGAGAGTGAGAGAGAGAGACAGTGTTTGAGAAACAGAGTGAGAGACAGTGTTTGAGAGAGAGAGAGACAGTGTTTGAGAAAGAGAGAGAGAGACAGTGTTTGAGAGAGAGAAATAGTGTTTGAGAAAGAGAGAGTGAGATAGTGTTTGAGAAAGAGAGACAGTGTTTGAGAAAGTGAGAGAGAGACAGTTTTTGAGAAAGAGAGAGGGAGACAGTGTGTGAGAAAGAGAGAGACAGTGTTTGAGAAAGAGAGAGAGGCAGTGTGTGAGAAAAAGAGAGAGAGAGATAGTGTTTGAGAAAGAGAGAGAGAGACAGTGTTTGAGAGAGAGAAATAGTGTTTGAGAAAGAGAGAGTGAGATAGTGTTTGAGAAAGAGAGACAGTGTTTGAGAAAGTGAGAGGGAGACAGTTTTTGAGAGAGAGAGAGAGAGACAGTGTTTGAGAGAGAGAGAGAGAGACAGTATTTTAGAAAGAGAGAGAGAGAGTGAGACAGTGTGTGAGAGAGAGTGAGACAGTGTGTGAGAGAGAGAGAGAGACAGTGTTTGAGAAAGAGAGTGAGAGACAGTGTTTGAGAGAGAGAGAGAAAGATAGTGTTTGAGAAAGAGAGAGAGAGAGACAGTGTTTGAGAGAGAGAAATAGTGTTTGAGAAAGAGAGAGTGAGATAGTGTTTGAGAAAGAGAGACAGTGTTTGAGAAAGTGAGAGAGAGACAGTTTTTGAGAGAGAGAGAGAGACAGTGTTTGAGAGAGAGAGAGAGAGAGACAGTATTTGAGAAAGAGAGAGAGAGAGACAGTGTTTGAGAAAGAGAGAGAGTCAGTTTGACAAAGAGAGAGAGACAGTGTGTGTGAGAGAGAGAGAGAGAGAGACAGTGTGTGAGAGAGAGACAGTTAGTGAGAAAGAGAGAGAGAGACATTGAGTCAGAAAGAGAGAGAGAGAGAAACAGTGAGTGAGAAAGAGAGAGCGAGACAGTGTGTGAGAAAGAGAGAGAAAGAGACAGTGTGTGAGAAAGAGAGAGATAGTGTTTGAGAAAGAGAGAGAGATAGACAGTGTGTGAGAGAGAGTGAGACAGTGTGTGAGAGAGAGTGAGAGAGAGTGAGACAGTGTGTGAGAGAGACAGTGTGTGTGTGAGAGAGAGAGACAGTGTGTGTGTGAGAGAGGAGACAGTGTGTGTGTGTGTGTGAGAAAGAGAGACAGTGTGTGTGAGAGAGAGAGAGAGAGATAGTGTTTGAGAAAGAGAGAGAGATAGTGTTTGAGAAAGAGAGAGAGAGAGACAGTGTTTGAGAAAGAGAGAGAGACAGTATTTGTGAGAGAGAGAGAGAGAGAGAGAGAGAGAGTGTGTGAGAAAGAGAGAGACAGTGTGTGAGAAAGAGAGAGATAGACAGTGTGTGAGAAAAAGAGACAGTGTTTGAGAAAGAGAGATAGTGTTTGACAGAGAGAGAGAGAGAGAGACAGTGTGTGAGAAAGAGAGACAGTGTTTGAGAGAGAAAGAGAGATAGAGAGTGTTTGAGAGAGAGAGAGACAGTGTGTGAGAAAGAGAGAGAGAGACAGTGTGTGAGAAAGAGAGAGAGACAGTGTGTGAGAAAGAGAGAGAGACAGTGTTTGAGAAAGAGAGAGAGACACAGACAGTGTGTGAGAGAGAGTGAGACAGTGTGTGAGAGAGAGTGAGAGAGAGAGACAGTGTTTGAGAAACAGAGTGAGAGACAGTGTTTGAGAGAGAGAGAGACAGTGTTTGAGAAAGAGAGAGAGACAGTGTTTGAGAGAGAGAAATAGTGTTTGAGAAAGAGAGAGTGAGATAGTGTTTGAGAAAGAGAGACAGTGTTTGAGAAAGTGAGAGAGAGACAGTTTTTGAGAAAGAGAGAGGGAGACAGTGTGTGAGAAAGAGAGAGACAGTGTTTGAGAAAGAGAGAGAGGCAGTGTGTGAGAAAAAGAGAGAGAGAGATAGTGTTTGAGAAAGAGAGAGAGAGACAGTGTTTGAGAGAGAGAAATAGTGTTTGAGAAAGAGAGAGTGAGATAGTGTTTGAGAAAGAGAGACAGTGTTTGAGAAAGTGAGAGGGAGACAGTTTTTGAGAGAGAGAGAGAGAGAGAGACAGTGTTTGAGAGAGAGAGAGAGAGAGACAGTATTTGAGAAAGAGAGAGAGAGAGAGAGACAGTGTGTGAGAGAGAGTGAGACAGTGTGTGAGAGAGAGTGAGACAGTGTGTGAGAGAGAGAGAGAGACAGTGTTTGAGAAAGAGAGTGAGAGACAGTGTTTGAGAGAGAGAGAGAAAGATAGTGTTTGAGAAAGAGAGAGAGAGAGACAGTGTTTGAGAGAGAGAAATAGTGTTTGAGAAAGAGAGAGTGAGATAGTGTTTGAGAAAGAGAGACAGTGTTTGAGAAAGTGAGAGAGAGACAGTTTTTGAGAGAGAGAGAGAGACAGTGTTTGAGAGAGAGAGAGACAGTATTTGAGAAAGAGAGAGAGAGAGACAGTGTTTGAGAAAGAGAGAGAGTCAGTTTGACAAAGAGAGAGAGACAGTGTGTGTGAGAGAGAGAGAGAGAGAGACAGTGTGTGAGAGAGAGACAGTTAGTGAGAAAGAGAGAGAGAGACATTGAGTCAGAAAGAGAGAGAGAGAGAAACAGTGAGTGAGAAAGAGAGAGCGAGACAGTGTGTGAGAAAGAGAGAGAAAGAGACAGTGTGTGAGAAAGAGAGAGACAGTGTTTGAGAAAGAGAGAGAGATAGACAGTGTGTGAGAGAGAGTGAGACAGTGTGTGAGAGAGAGTGAGAGAGAGTGAGACAGTGTGTGAGAGAGACAGTGTGTGTGTGAGAGAGAGAGACAGTGTGTGTGTGAGAGAGGAGACAGTGTGTGTGAGAGAGAGAGAGAGAGAGAGATAGTGTTTGAGAAAGAGAGAGAGATAGTGTTTGAGAAAGAGAGAGAGAGAGACAGTGTTTGAGAAAGAGAGAGAGACAGTATTTGTGAGAGAGAGAGAGAGAGAGAGAGTGTGTGAGAAAGAGAGAGACAGTGTGTGAGAAAGAGAGAGATAGACAGTGTGTGAGAAAAAGAGACAGTGTTTGAGAAAGAGAGATAGTGTTTGACAGAGAGAGAGAGAGAGAGACAGTGTGTGAGAAAAAGAGAGAGAGAGAGACAGTGTGTACAAAAATGAGAGAGACAGTGTGTGAGAAAAAGAGAGAGAGAGAGACAGTGTTTGAGAAAGAGAGAGAGAGAGAGAGAGAGAGAGAGAGAGAGATTGTTTGAGAAATAGAGACAGTGTTTGAGAAAGAGAGAGAGAGAGAGAGACAGTGTTTGAGAGAGAGACAGTGTTTGAGAAAGAGAGAGAGAGAGACAGTGTTTGAGAGAGAGACAGTGTTTGAGAGAGATAGAGAGAGAGAGAGACAGTGTTTGAGAGAGAGAGACAGTGTGTGAGAAAATAAGAGAGAGAGACAGTGTGTGAGAAAAAGAGAGAGAGACAGTGTGTGAGAAAAAGAGAGAGAGAGAGACAGTGTGTGAGAAAAAGAGAGAGAGACAGTGTGTGAGAAAAAGAGAGAGAGAGAGACAGTGTGTGAGAAAAAGAGAGAGAGACAGTGTGTGAGAAAAAGAGAGAGAGACAGTGTGTGAGAAAGAGAGAGAGAGAGAGACAGTGTTTGAGAAAGAGAGACAGTGTTTGAGAGAGAGAGAGAGAGAGAGAGAGAGAGAGAGTTTGAGAGAGAGAGAGACAGTGTTTGAGAAAGAAAGAGAGAGAGACAGTGTGTGAGAAAAAGAGAGAGAGACAGTGTGTGAGAAAGAGAGAGAGAGAGACAGTGTTTGAGAAAGAGAGACAGTGTTTGAGAGAGAGAGAGAGATAGAGAGTGTTTGAGAGAGAGAGAGACAGTGATTGAGAGAGAGAGAGACAGTGTTTGAGAGAGAGAGAGACAGTGTGTGAGAAAGAGAGAGAGATACAGTGTGTGTGAGAGAGAGAGACAGTGTGTGTGTGAGAGAGAGAGAGAGACAGTATGTGAGAGAGAGACAGTGAGTGAGAAAGAGAGAGAGAGACAGTGAGTGAGAAAGAGAGAGAGACAGTGTGTGAGAAAGAGAGAGAGACAGTGTGTGAGAAAGAGAGAGAAACAGTGTTTGAGAAAGAGAGAGAGAGACAGTGTGTGAGAGAGAGTGAGACAGTGTGTGAGAGAGAGTGAGACAGTGTGTGAGAGAGAGAGAGAGAGAGAGTGTTTGAGAAAGAGAGAGAGAGAGAGAGAGAGAGACAGTGTTTGAGAGAGAGAGAGAGAGAGACAGTGTTTGAGAGAGAGAGAGAGAGAGACAATGTTTGAGAAAGAGAGAGAGAGACAGTGTTTGAGAGAGAGAAACAGTGTTTGAGAAAAAGAGACAGTGTTTGAGAGAGAGAGAGAGAGAGAGTGTGTTTGAGAGACAGAGACATTGTTTGAGAGAGAGAGAGACAGTGTGTGAGAAAGAGAGAGAGACAGTGTTTGAGAAAGAGAGAGAGAGACAGTGTGTGAGAGAGAGAGAGAGAGAGAGAGAGAGACAGTATGTGAGAAAGAGACAGTGAGTGAGAAGGAGAGAGAGAGACAGTGAGTGAGAAAGAGAGAGAGAGAGACAGTGAGTGAGAAAGAGAGAGAGAGAAAGTGTTTGAGAGAGAGAGAGAGAGTGTGTGAGAAAGAGAGAGAGACAGTGTTTGAGAAAGAGATAGAGAGACAGTGTGTGTGAGAGAGAGAGAGACAGTATGTGAGAAAGAGACAGTGAGTGAGAAAGAGAGAGAGAGACAGTGTGTGAGAAAGAGAGAGACAGTGAGTGAGAAAGAGAGAGAGAGACAGTGTGTGAGAAAGAGAGAGAGACAGTGTTTGAGAAAGAGAGAGAGACAGTGTTTGAGAAAGAGAGAGAGACAGTGTTTGAGAGAGAGAGACAGTGTTTGAGAGAAAGACAGTGTTTGAGAGAGAGAGAGACAGTGTTTGAGAAAGAGAGAGAGAGAGACAGTGTGTGAGAAAAAGAGAGAGAGACAGTGTGTGAGAAAGAGAGAGAGAGACAGTGTTTGAGAAAGAGAGACAGTGTTTGAGAGAGAGAGAGAGAGAGACAGTCTTTGAGAAAGAGAGAGAGAGAGACAGTGTGTGAGAAAAAGAGAGAGAGAGACAGTGTGTGAGAAAAAGAGAGAGAGACAGTGTGTGAGAAAGAGAGAGAGAGACAGTGTTTGAGAAAGAGAGACAGTGTTTGAGAGAGAGAGAGATAGAGATAGAGAGTGTTTGAGAGAGAGATAGACAGTGATTGAGAGAGAGACAGTGTTTGACAGAGAGAGAGACAGTGTGTGAGAAAGAGAGAGAGAGACAGTGTTTGAGAAAGAGAGAGAGAGACAGTGTGTGAGAGAGAGAGAGAGAGAGAGAGAGAGAGAGAGAGTGTTTGAGAAAGAGAGAGAGAGAGACAGTGTGTGAGAAAAAGAGAGAGAGAGACAGTGTGTGAGAAAAAGAGAGAGAGATAGTGTGTGAGAAAGAGAGAGAGAGAGAGAGACAGTGTTTGAGAAAGAGAGAGAGTGTTTGAGAGAGAGAGAGAGAGTGTTTGAGAGAGAGATAGACAGTTTTTGAGAAAGAGAGAGAGAGAGACAGTGTGTGAGAAAAAGAGAGAGAGAGAGAGACAGTGTGTGAGAAAAAGAGAGAGAGACAGTGTGTGAGAAAGAGAGAGAGAGACAGTGTTTGAGAAAGAGAGACAGTGTTTGAGAGAGAGAGAGAGAGAGATAGAGAGTGTTTGAGAGAGAGATAGACAGTGATTGAGAGAGAGGCAGTGTTTGAGAGAGAGAGAGACAGTGAGTGAGAAAGAGAGAGAGAGACAGTGTGGGAGAAAGAGAGAGAGACAGTGTGTGAGAAAGAGAGAGAGACAGTGTTTGAGACAGAGAGAGAGACACAGACAGTGTGTGAGAGAGAGTGAGACAGTGTGTGAGAGAGAGTGAGACAGCGTGTGTGTGAGAGAGAGAGAGAGAGAGAGAGAGAGAGACAGTGTTTGAGAAAGAGAGAGAGAGAGACAGTGTGTGAGAAAAAGAGAGAGAGACAGTGTGTGAGAAAGAGAGAGAGACAGTGTGTGAGAAAGAGAGAGACAGTGTTTGAGAAAGAGAGACAGTGTTTGAGAGAGAGAGAGAGAGTGTTTGAGAGAGAGATAGACAGTGTTTGAGAAAGAGAGAGAGAGAGACAGTGTGTGAGAAAAAGAGAGAGAGAGAGACAGTGTGTGAGAAAAAGAGAGAGAGACAGTGTGTGAGAAAGAGAGAGAGAGACAGTGTTTGAGAGAGAGAGAGAGAGAGAGATAGAGAGTGTTTGAGAGAGAGATAGACAGTGATTGAGAGAGAGGCAGTGTTTGAGAGAGAGAGAGACAGTGAGTGAGAAAGAGAGAGAGAGACAGTGTGTGAGAAAGAGAGAGAGACAGTGTGTGAGAAAGAGAGAGAGACAGTGTTTGAGACAGAGAGAGAGACACAGACAGTGTGTGAGAGAGAGTGAGACAGTGTGTGAGAGAGAGTGAGACAGTGTGTGTGTGAGAGAGAGAGAGAGAGAGAGAGTGTTTGAGAAAGAGAGAGAGAGAGAGACAGTGTGTGAGAAAAAGAGAGAGAGAGACAGTGTGTGAGAAAAAGAGAGAGAGAGACAGTGTGTGAGAAAAAGAGAGAGAGACAGTGTGTGAGAAAGAGAGAGAGAGAGAGAGACAGTGATTGAGAGAGAGGCAGTGTTTGAGAGAGAGAGAGACAGTGAGTGAGAAAGAGAGAGAGAGACAGTGTTTGAGAAAGAGAGAGAGAGAGACAGTGTGTGAGAAAAAGAGAGAGAGAGAGACAGTGTGTGAGAAAAAGAGAGAGAGACAGTGTGTGAGAAAGAGAAAGAGAGATAGTGTTTGAGAAAGAGAGACAGTGTTTGAGAGAGAGAGAGAGAGAGATAGAGAGTGTTTGAGAGAGAGATAGACAGTGATTGAGAGAGAGGCAGTGTTTGAGAGAGAGAGAGACAGTGAGTGAGAAAGAGAGAGAGAGACAGTGTGTGAGAAAGAGAGAGAGACAGTGTGTGAGAAAGAGAGAGAGACAGTGTTTGAGACAGAGAGAGAGACACAGACAGTGTGTGAGAGAGAGTGAGACAGTGTGTGAGAGAGAGTGAGACAGTGTGTGTGTGAGAGAGAGAGAGAGAGAGAGTGTTTGAGAAAGAGAGAGAGAGAGAGACAGTGTGTGAGAAAAAGAGAGAGAGAGACAGTGTGTGAGAAAAAGAGAGAGAGAGACAGTGTGTGAGAAAAAGAGAGAGAGACAGTGTGTGAGAAAGAGAGAGAGAGAGAGACAGTGTTTGAGAAAGAGAGACAGTGTTTGAGAGAGAGAGAGAGAGTGTTTGAGAGAGAGATAGACAGTGTTTGAGAAAGAGAGAGAGAGAGACAGTGTGTGAGAAAAAGAGAGAGAGAGAGACAGTGTGTGAGAAAAAGAGAGAGAGACAGTGTGTGAGAAAGAGAGAGAGAGACAGTGTTTGAGAAAGAGAGACAGTGTTTGAGAGAGAGAGAGAGAGAGAGAGAGATAGAGAGTGTTTGAGAGAGAGATAGACAGTGATTGAGAGAGAGGCAGTGTTTGAGAGAGAGAGAGACAGTGAGTGAGAAAGAGAGAGAGAGACAGTGTGTGAGAAAGAGAGAGAGACAGTGTGTGAGAAAAAGAGAGAGAGAGAGACAGTGTGTGAGAAAAAGAGAGAGAGACAGTGTGTGAGAAAGAGAGAGAGAGACAGTGTTTGAGAAAGAGAGACAGTGTTTGAGAGAGAGAGAGAGAGAGAGAGAGACAGTGTTTGAGAAAGAGAGAGAGAGACAGTGTTTGAGAGAGAGAGAGAGAGAGACAGTGTTTGAGAAAGAGAGAGAGAGAGACAGTGTGTGAGAAAAAGAGAGAGAGACAGTGTGTGAGAAAGAGAGAGAGACAGTGTTTGAGACAGAGAGAGAGACACAGACAGTGTTTGAGAAAGAGAGACAGTGTTTGAGAGAGAGAGAGAGAGTGTTTGAGAGAGAGATAGACAGTGTTTGAGAAAGAGAGAGAGAGAGACAGTGTGTGAGAAAAAGAGAGAGAGAGAGACAGTGTGTGAGAAAAAGAGAGAGAGACAGTGTGTGAGAAAGATTGATTTTTTATATCCGTGTTGCATTCCTACATATTGGTCTCCCATCCTTGGACCTACCCTCACAGTTACTTCCCCCGCAAGAAAATGGGAAAGCAGACAAAGCAGGCAACAAACACTTAGGTTTACCTGTTACATATTATTATAAACAAGGTTACAAAATCCTAGGCATCACAAACAAAGTAGCATTATAGCAGGGGTGTCCAAGTTTGTTTTTCAGTGGGACACTTCACCTTAAATCTATTTGTGAGTGGGCCACATTCATGTTTTATTGAAACAACATGTATGTATGTCATACTTGCCAACTGTCCCGGATTTGCTAAATTGAAAATGTCCTGCAGATTTTTCGATCCCGGGAATATCAGGACTATCGCGATCATGGAGGTCACCTGATCACATGATGTCATTACGCGACATCACACGATCATGCGCACGGCTGTGTGCGTGTCCTGCACAAGCCAAGCAGCCCCACACACATATTTGGGAGGAACACGGTAGGAACACTAACTGTGACACTGCCGAAAATATGCCTTTTTTCTGTGTAAAACATTTTATTATTGCAGCTCTAAGAGATATTTTAAAAATGTCTCTTAGAGATGCAATATTCAATGACTTTCTGAAGCTGCCATAATCAAAGGTCTCTTAAATCTGTCAATGACTTCTGAAGCTTAAATCACAATGATCATGTGATATGTCTATTGTGGAAAGATTGTACATGTTAATAAAATATGCTATGACAACAGATTATGTACTAAATGCCTTTTTTTGATAATATAATTGCCTTTTTATTTGTAAAATATAGCTTTTCTTCAAATGACTGCATTTTTTTTAATTTCATCATTATGTTTGTTATGCACTTCTCATCATATATTTATATTTTTGGGGGGTCTACCTCAACCTTTGGAAGTAGTTAATATTTTGTTTTATTACATTTTTTTTCAAATAAATATGGAAAATTATATATATATGATGAGAAGTGCAAACATAATAATGATGAAATATAAAAAGATGCAGTAAATTGAAGAAAAGCCACATTTTGCAATTAAAAAGGCATATCATATAATATAACATCTTGGATGTTGTCATAACAGATTTATACATATGCAGTAACATCTTTCCAAAATAAACACATTAGTTTAAAGGAGCAGCATGTTTTTCTTTTAACTGAGTAAAGTATTAACAGAATATATATACTTCTCTCTTTACTGAGAGAGTAGTGAATGTATGGAATAGCCTTCCAGCAGAAGTGGCAGCGGTTAATATAGTGAAGGAGTTTAAGAATGCATGGGATAAGTATAAGGATATGCTAGAAATAAGATAAGGCCAGGGACTAATTAAAGTATTACTTTACTGAGAGGGTAGTAGGTGCATGGAATAGTTTTCCAGTAGAAATTGTAGAGGTAAACACAGGGAAGGACTTTAAGCATGCATGGGATTAGCATAAGGTTATTCTAGATATAAGATAAGGCCAGGCACTAAATAAAGTATTACTTTTACTGAGGGGGTAGTGGATGCATGCCACTGCCAGCAGAAGTGGTAGAGGTTAATACATTGAAGTATTTTAAGCTTGCATGGGATGAGCATAAAGCTAACCTAGATATAAGATAAGGCCAGGGACTAATGAAAGTATTACTTTACTGATAGGGTTGTGGATACATGGAATGACCTTCCAGCAGAAATGGTAGGTTTTGTACTAATGTATGTTTTATGGTGTAGACACAGCTCTCTGACTGAAGCACATCAGCACCAGATCTTACTATATTTCATGTAAAAGTGATAACATGCACCTGCCTGATGTAGATGTTGTGCTGTGAATGTATCTGTTGTATACCAAGGATGCATGGTAATGCTGGTGGGCACTAGGTGATATAATCTACACTGTGACAAGTAGGTGGAGTTACATTATGCTAATTATGTGGAGTGGGCAGATCTTTGGCCAGTATGTGTGGTCAATCTTTAAGTAAGTAATTGGCTGCAAAGTGTCCCTGAATTATTTTTTCAAATGTTGGCAACTATGGTATGTGTTATATATTTCATTGAAAGAACATATATGTATGTGTATATATACATCACAGTAATGCGCAAAAATAATAATACTCAAATTAAAGGCACACACATTTACATATGCAGACACATACACACACACACAGACACACAAACACACACAAAGCTTCACACTTCCACACACACACACAATGAGTCAGTTACCCACACACACAGCCACACTTCCACACACATAGACTTTGATCTTTTTTAAGACCACCCCCACCTTATTTTGTTTGCAATAAAAAAAAAATACTCGCATTTACACGAGCATATACAGACACACATACACAAATACACAGTCACTCTTACACACAAAGTTACACTTACATACACACTCACTCAAATACATACATAGAGCCACATTTACACAAACATTCACACACAGTCACACTTCCACACCCACACCGAGTCACACTTCCACACACTCACACACACACACCGAGTTACACTTCCAAACACACACACTGAGTCACACTTCCACACACAGTGAGTCACACTTCCACACACAGTGAGTCACACTTCCACACCCACACACACACTGAGTCACACTTCCCAAATACACACACTAAGTCACACTTCCACACACATAGACTTTGCTTCTTTTTTTACATAAGAAAGTACCAAGGATGCATGGTAATGCTGGTGGGCACTAGGTGATATAATCTACACTGTGACAAGTAGGTGGAGTTACATTATGCTAATTATGTGGAGTGGGCGGAGCTTTGGCCAGTATGTGTGGTCAATCTTTAAGTAAGTAATTGGCTGCAAAGTGTCCCTGAATAATTTTTTCAAATGTTGGCAACTATGGTATGTGTTATATATTTCATTGAAAGAACATATATGTATGTGTATATATACATCGCAGTAATGCGCAAAAATAATAATACTCAAATTAAAGGCACACACATTTACATTTGCAGACACATACACACACACACAGACACACAAACACACACAAAGCTTCACACTTCCACACACACACACACACACACACACAATGAGTCAGTTACCCACACACACAGCCACACTTCCACACACATAGACTTTGATCTTTTTTAAGACCACCCCCACCTTATTTTGTTTGCAATAAAAAAAAAAATACTCGCATTTACACGAGCATATACAGACACACATACACAAATACACAGTCACTCTTACACACAAAGTTACACTTACATACACACTCACTCAAATACATACATAGAGCCACATTTACACAAACATTCACACACAGTCACACTTCCACACACACACCGAGTCACACTTCCACACACTCACACACACCGAGTTACACTTCCAAACACACACACTGAGTCACACTTCCACACACACTGAGTCACACTTCCCAAATACACACACTAAGTCACACTTCCACACACATAGACTTTGCTTCTTTTTTTACATAAGAAAGTAGGATTTTTTTTTTTTTTTTCGGTTGTTCCCCCTCAATGCTTGTTTACATTTTAGCTGCGGGGAGGGTAATATTTCCATCTAAGCACGGGATGTCACTGACATCCGATGCACCAACAGGGTCAGAGTGTGAGGGGGAGGAGCTTTCTCCTCTGTACGAGGGGAGAAAGCCCTGTCCCTTGCGTTCTGACCCTGTTTCAGCACCGGGTGTTTTTTGGCCACTGTGTTTTTTTATCACACCCCAATCAAAGTAAAACATTTAAACACCTGTCACCTTCAAATGGACACAAATCAAAAAGGCAAAAAAACGAATGTTTATGTTCTATGTTGTTTAATAAAAAATGGTTCTGTGATTCTCACTGAATAACGATATGGCTTGAAGAGTAATAATGAATTCTAACTCCATCTGTTCTGTCTCTTTTTCTCCATTTAACTTCTTTTTATTATACTTTATAATCATAATCCCAATTCCCCACATGTGAAATTAAGGCCACATGTGTTATTAGCATCTATTCAATAAATAATGAACAAGGAAAATAGCCCAGATCAAATTCTAATAGCGGATAATATTTCTTCTCTGGGGCACCCACGATCGTTCCACATAAGTTGCAAAAAACAGCAGAAAAACGTGGAAACAATCATATATCTAAACTTGTGACAAAATGTAGAAACTATTTAGATGGGGTATTTTTTACCGATTGTATTTGTGTAAATAATTTTTTATGTCAAAGTTAGAAAAAATGTTTTTATTTTTTCATTATATTTTATGATTTTTTTTGTAGTAAATTATAAGATATGATGAACATAATGGTATCTAATGAAAGCCCTTCTTATGGTGATAAAAACAATATATAAGGCGGGGCGGAGCAAGCACTCATGGCAAGCTGTCTCACTTAGCTTGAGAACAAGGAGTTTTCTTTAGTAGGCCTGCACCCCCTCAGACGGTCCTACCCAGGGCTGCATTAAGAGCATCATGGGCCTGGTGCTGTAGATTTTGGTGGGCCTTGGAGATGTCATCATCGACACACCCCCATCACCAAATCATGGAAAAGTAAAAAATTTATTTTTTTTATATTATTTTGTATTCTCTCCATTCTCAGTAAAACTAATGTTTATGTTATACAGTCCCTTTATGATTTGAGTGAAGAACATATATCTACACACATAAGTTAGTTATACCAGTGGTTCTCTACATTTTTAAACTTGCATTGGTTTATCATATCAAAATCTGTAGTAATGTATAAACTTGACATCTCATGGCTAAATCAGCAATAATGTCAAGGGCTTATTAAGACAGTGTAGGCCCCTGGGCTAAAGGTACTGTGAGACCTCCAGTAATATTGGATTGGGCATAAGACACTTGCACCCACAGGATTTGCTCCAGCACCCGGGACTTACCCCAGCACTTAGATTGCACTCACAGGAGTAACATTTTTTTTTTTTTTTTTTAATTTAATATTGTTTATTTTCCTTTTTTCTTAAATATGTATATAAAAGACAGGACAAAAAAAGACAATAAAATTGACAATCAAAACGATAGATAAGTGTACAAACATAGTTAGACATTCAAAAACCTTAGATGCTTATCGATATTATTTAATGCAATTTAACATCCTCCTCTTCTTGTCTAAACCGGCGTTAGCTATTGATCCAGAGGACATATTTCCCATCCTAGGTATTGATATGCCAACCTGACAAACATTTATACAGTACATAAGTCGGTCAGACGTAGGAGCAATCTAGTCCCATATTTCTGTGTTTTGCAATATATTAATCCATTCCTCATATTGTTTGGCTTTTTTTGCTGCCCTCTTGCCCATCCAATATAAGCCTTGTTCCATTTTTAATTGGTATAGCAATTGGCCTTTTAATTCTGTCCCCGCTATTTGTTTTGGTAGTTTCCAATTCCTAGCAATTATTATTTTAACTGCGGTGGCTAGATGTATCGTTAAGCATTTACAATCCTCTTCTACATCTTTAGGGAATAAGTGCAATAAAATAGTTTCAGGTAATAATCTTAGATTGGGAATGTGCAATATGATGCTAATTTGCTTTAGCAGTTGCCATATCTTTTTTAATTTTGCGCATTCCCACCATATATGCATAAAATTTCCTATTTCTTTATCACATCGCCAACATATATCACTTGTTGATGCATACATTTTTTTTAGTCTTGTTGGGACCAGATACCACTGGTTCATAACCTTAAATTGATTTTCTAATGTGGCTATGTTGTGTATCGTTTTTGTTGTTAGTTGTATTGCCTTCAGCCACTCATCACCCTGAATTTGGAATTTCAGTATTTCGGCCCATTTTGCTATTATTGGAACTGGTTCTGCCTCTTCATTTAATTTTAGTAATTCTGTGGTCCTTGCTAAGATTCTTTCCACTTTATTCCTTGTAAAGATTATTAATATTTTCTCTAATATTCTATTATTTTTAGGCTTCTTGTCCATCAAGAAGCTTTTAACTCGTAAATAATTAAACAGTTCTGTTCTGGGTAATGTAAATTGTGCCCTTATCTGTTCAAAAGGTTTAATTTTTTCATTATACAGAACATCACTTATGTATTGTATCCCTGATTTTTTCCATGCACGCAGGTCTATATTTTGAGCTGTCTCACTTAGCTTGAGAACAAGACATAGGAGTTTTCTTTACTAGGCCTGCACCCCCTCAGACGTTCCTACCTAGGGCTGCATTAAGAGCATCATGGGCCTGGTGCTGTAGACTTTGGTGGGCCTTGGAGAAGCCACCATCGACACACCCCCATCACCAAATCATGGAAAAGTAAAAATGTTCTTTTTTTTATATTATTTTGTATTCTCTCCATTCTCAGTAAAACTAATGTTTATGTTATCCAGTCCCTTTATGATTTGAGTGAAGAACATATATCTACACACATAATTTAGTTATACCAGTGGTTCTCTACATTTTTAACCTTGCATTGGTTTATGATATCAAAATCTGCAGTAATGTATAAACTTGACATCTCATGGCTCAATCAGCAATAATGTCAAGGGCTTATTAAGACAGTGTAGGCCCCTGGGCTAAAGGTACTGTGAGACCTCCAGTAATATTGGATTGGGCATAAGACACTTGCACCCACAGGATTTGCTCCAGCACCCAGTACTTACCCCAGCACTTAGATTGCACTCACAGGAGTAACATTTTGATGAATTCTTTTAGGTTGAGCATATGAGAACTTTCATGGCTAATAAAGGTCTTCAGTAGAGTTGAGCGGACACCTGGATGTTTGGGTTCTGCAGGTTCGGCCGAACTTTGAAAAAATGTCTGGGTCCGTGCTCGAACTTACCCCGAACCTGAACCCCATTGAAGTCAATGGGGACTCAAACTTTTGGCCACTAAAATGCCTCTAAAAAAGACCTGGAAAGGGGTAGAGGACTGCAAAATGATGTAAAATGTGGGTAAGAGTGTCCCCATTCATACGAATAGGTCAATTGACTTATTCTTATGAATGGGGACTCTATTTTGGTTTATAGAATAGCAATAGCTTCACATGTATTCCATAAACCGAAAGTCTATAAACCGAATGTCTTTCGGTTTACAGACTTTCGGCTTAATTAATACATTTTATCCTATTGGCTTTCTATACACCAAAATAGAGTCCCCATTCATAAGAATAGGTCAATAAGAATAGGTCAATATGTTGTTTGTCTGCCCCTTTAGGCAGTTAGCAACATTGCAATGAAAATAAAAAAGACTTAATTAGCTTAAGTCTAGGGTTAGGGCTACAATAGCAACTAGGGTTACAATTAAATTAGGGTTAGCATAAGGGATAGTTTTACAATTAAATTGAAATGAAAATATCTTAATTGTTAGTATAAGGGTTAGAGCTGGGGTTAAATTTAGGGTTCAGGTCAAATCGTCAATATAGGAAAAAACTAAAAACACAATTTTAGTTTTTTTTGCCACATAACTCGCAAAATGCAGAAAAACATGAAAACAAGCATATTTCTAAACTCAGGACAACATTTAGAAACTTGAATTTAGACCGGGTATTTTTTACTTATTGTATTTGTGTAAATAATTTTTTATGTCAAAGTTAGAAAAAGTGTTTTTATTTTTTCATCATATTTTATGATTTTTTTGTAGTAAATTATGAGATATGATGAACATAATGTTATCTTATGAAAGCCTTTATTATGACGATAAAAAAAACATATAATTTGTGTTTACAGTTTGTGAGAAGGAAGAAAATTACAGCTAAACACAAACACCCCAGAAATGTAAAAACAGCCCTTGTCATCAAGGGAAAGTCAAGGTCAAAATGTCTTGTCACTAAGGGGTTAAAGAATATCTATATATCGAATTTAATTAATCATTTATATGTTTTCTCAGTGCCGTGAAGGCATTTTATGTATAACACCATATGAGGCATTTTATGTGTAACACCATATAAGGTATTTTATGTATAACAAACACCAGAAAAGGCCTTTTTTCTGTAACATCATATAATGCCTTTTATTTAGAACACCATATGAGGCCATTTGAGAAATTTATTAATCTCAACAATGCAAAATGATTATTTTAAAAGTAAAATATATATATTTTTCTATGATTTATTTAACATTTTTTTTAAACTTAAAGGAAGCAGAAAATAGTTGAGTTGAAACATAAAATAATAATCAAGACACAATAAATACATTTGTAGTGTAAGATTTTATTTAATTAAAATAAAAAGACCCCATAGAAGGGCCAATGACAAAAACCTCTGGACTCACTTGGAGTCAACCTTCAGCACTCAGGAGAGGAAAAACCCCCTGTGGGGGAAACCTCTGGGGAACCATGGCTGAAAGGAAAACCCTTCCCTCTGGGTGTTAAGAGGTTAATGCCACAATTAAAGTAATCTAATTTCCTTCTACCTGAAGACATGGAACTGAAGCCATGGAAGCCCCAACCACCGCTCCCGTCCGAGAAATCTTCCTCTAGCCATATGTAGTCCGGCGTCACCTTCCCCAGAGCGGTCAATCTTCTTTCCTTCGACCTGGAACTGGAGCCACGGAAGCCCCAACCACCGCTCCCGTCCGCGAAATCTTCCTCTGGCCATATGTTGTCCGGCATCACCTTCACCAGAGCGATCAATCTTCTTTCCACCGACCTGGAACTGGAGCCACGGAAGCCCCAACCACCGCTCCCGTCCGCAAAATCTTCCTCTGGCCATATGTTGTCCGGCGTTACCTTCACCAGAGCGATCAATCTTCTTTCCACCGACCTGGAACTGGAGCCACGGAAGCCCCAACCACCGCTCCCGTCCGCGAAATCTTCCTCTGGCCATATGTTGTCCGGCGTCACCTTCACCAGAGCGATCAATCGTCTTTCCTTCGACCTGGAACTGGAGCCACGGAAGCCCCAACCACCGCTCCCGTCCGCGAAATCTTCCTCTGGCCATATGTTGTCCGGCGTCACCTTCACCAGAGCGATCAATCTTCTTTCCTTCGACCTGGAACTGGAGCCACGGAAGCCCCAACCACCGCTCCCGTCCGCAAAATCTTCCTCTGGCCATATGTTGTCCGGCGTTACCTTCACCAGAGCGATCAATCTTCTTTCCACCGACCTGGAACTGGAGCCGTGGAAGCCCCAACCACCGCTCCCGTCCGCAAAATCTTCCTCTGGCCATATGTTGTCCGGCGTTACCTTCACCAGAGCGATCAATCTTCTTTCCACCGACCTGGAACTGGAGCCGTGGAAGCCCCAACCACCGCTCCCGTCCGCGAAATCTTCCTCTGGCCATATGTTGTCCGGCGTTACCTTCACCAGAGCGATCAATCTTCTTTCCACCGACCTGGAACCATGGAAGCCCCAACCACCGCTCCCGTCCGCGAAATCTTCCTCTGGCCATATGTTGTCCGGCGTTACCTTCACCAGAGCGATCAATCTTCTTTCCACCGACCTGGAACTGGAGCCATGGAAGCCCCAACCACCGCTCCCATCCTCGAAATCTTCCTCTGGCCATATGTTGTCCGGCGTTACCTTCACCAGAGCGATCAATCTTCTTTCCACCGACCTGGAACCATGGAAGCCCCAACCACCGCTCCCGTCCGCGAAATCTTCCTCTGGCCATATGTTGTCCGGCGTTACCTTCACCAGAGCGATCAATCTTCTTTCCACCGACCTGGAACCATGGAAGCCCCAACCACCGCTCCCGTCCGCGAAATCTTCCTCTGGCCATATGTTGTCCGGCGTTACCTTCACCAGAGCGATCAATCTTCTTTCCACCGACCTGGAACTGGAGCCATGGAAGCCCCAACCACCGCTCCCGTCCGCGAAATCTTCCTCTGGCCATATGTTGTCCGGCGTTACCTTCACCAGAGCGATCAATCTTCTTTCCACCGACCTGGAACTGGAGCCATGGAAGCCCCAACCACCGCTCCCGTCCGCGAAATCTTCCTCTGGCCATATGTTGTCCGGCGTTACCTTCACCAGAGCGATCAATCTTCTTTCCACCGACCTGGAACTGGAGCCATGGAAGCCCCAACCACCGCTCCCGTCCTCGAAATCTTCCTCTGGCCATATGTTGTCCGGCGTTACCTTCACCAGAGCGATCAATCTTCTTTCCACCGACCTGGAACTGGAGCCATGGAAGCCCCAACCACCGCTCCCGTCCTCGAAATCTTCCTCTGGCCATATGTTGTCCGGCGTTACCTTCACCAGAGCGATCAATCTTCTTTCCACCGACCTGGAACTGGAGCCATGGAAGACCCAACCACCGCTCCCGTCCGCGAAATCTTCCTCTGGCCATATGTTGTCCGGCGTTACCTTCACCAGAGCGATCAATCTTCTTTCCACCGACCTGGAACTGGAGCCATGGAAGCCCCAACCACCGCTCCCGTCCGCGAAATCTTCCTCTGGCCATATGTTGTCCGGCGTTACCTTCACCAGAGCGATCAATCTTCTTTCCACCGACCTGGAACTGGAGCCATGGAAGCCCCAACCACCGCTCCCGTCCGCGAAATCTTCCTCTGGCCATATGTTGTCCGGCGTTACCTTCACCAGAGCGATCAATCTTCTTTCCACCGACCTGGAACTGGAGCCATGGAAGCCCCAACCACCGCTCCCGTCCTCGAAATCTTCCTCTGGCCATATGTTGTCCGGCGTTACCTTCACCAGAGCGATCAATCTTCTTTCCACCGACCTGGAACTGGAGCCATGGAAGCCCCAACCACCGCTCCCGTCCTCGAAATCTTCCTCTGGCCATATGTTGTCCGGCGTTACCTTCACCAGAGCGATCAATCTTCTTTCCACCGACCTGGAACTGGAGCCATGGAAGACCCAACCACCGCTCCCGTCCGCGAAATCTTCCTCTGGCCATATGTTGTCCGGCGTTACCTTCACCAGAGCGATCAATCTTCTTTCCACCGACCTGGAACTGGAGCCATGGAAGCCCCAACCATCGCTCCTGTCCGCGAAATCTTCCTCTGGCCATATGTTGTCCGGCGTTACCTTCACCAGAGCGATCAATCTTCTTTCCACCAACCTGGAACCATGGAAGCCCCAACCACCGCTCCCGTCCGCGAAATCTTCCTCTGGCCATATGTTGTCCGGCGTTACCTTCACCAGAGCGATCAATCTTCTTTCCACCGACCTGGAACCATGGAAGCCCCAACCACCGCTCCCGTCCGCGAAATCTTCCTCTGGCCATATGTTGTCCGGCGTTACCTTCACCAGAGCGATCAATCTTCTTTCCACCGACCTGGAACCATGGAAGCCCCAACCACCGCTCCCGTCCGCGAAATCTTCCTCTGGCCATATGTTGTCCGGCGTTACCTTCACCAGAGCGATCAATCTTCTTTCCACCGACCTGGAACCATGGAAGCCCCAACCACCGCTCCCGTCCGCGAAATCTTCCTCTGGCCATATGTTGTCCGGCGTTACCTTCACCAGAGCGATCAATCTTCTTTCCACCGACCTGGAACCATGGAAGCCCCAACCACCGCTCCCGTCCGCGAAATCTTCCTCTGGCCATATGTTGTCCGGCGTTACCTTCACCAGAGCGATCAATCTTCTTTCCACCGACCTGGAACCATGGAAGCCCCAACCACCGCTCCCGTCCGCGAAATCTTCGTCTGGCCATATGTTGTCCAGCGTTACCTTCACCAGAGCGATCAATCTTCTTTCCACCGACCTGGAACCATGGAAGCCCCAACCACCGCTCCCGTCCGCGAAATCTTCCTCTGGCCATATGTTGTCCGGCGTTACCTTCACCAGAGCGATCAATCTTCTTTCCACCGACCTGGAACCATGGAAGCCCCAACCACCGCTCCCGTCCGCGAAATCTTCCTCTGGCCATATGTTGTCCGGCGTTACCTTCACCAGAGCGATCAATCTTCTTTCCACCGACCTGGAACTGGAGCCATGGAAGCCCCAACCACCGCTCCCGTCCGCGAAATCTTCCTCTGGCCATATGTTGTCCGGCGTTACCTTCACCAGAGCGATCAATCTTCTTTCCACCGACCTGGAACTGGAGCCATGGAAGCCCCAACCACCGCTCCCGTCCTCGAAATCTTCCTCTGGCCATATGTTGTCCGGCGTTACCTTCACCAGAGCGATCAATCTTCTTTCCACCGACCTGGAACTGGAGCCATGGAAGCCCCAACCACCGCTCCCGTCCGCGAAATCTTTCTCTGGCCATATGTTGTCCGGCGTTACCTTCACCAGAGCGATCAATCTTCTTTCCACCGACCTGGAACCATGGAAGCCCCAACCACCGCTCCCGTCCTCGAAATCTTCCTCTGGCCATATGTTGTCCGGCGTTACCTTCACCAGAGCGATCAATCTTCTTTCCACCGACCTGGAACCATGGAAGCCCCAACCACCGCTCCCGTCCGCGAAATCTTCCTCTGGCCATATGTTGTCCGGCGTTACCTTCACCAGAGCGATCAATCTTCTTTCCACCGACCTGGAACTGGAGCCATGGAAGCCCCAACGATCGCTCCCGTCCGCGAAATCTTCCTCTGGCCATATGTTGTCCGGCGTTACCTTCACCAGAGCGATCAATCTTCTTTCCACCAACCTGGAACCATGGAAGCCCCAACCACCGCTCCCGTCCGCGAAATCTTCCTCTGGCCATATGTTGTCCGGCGTTACCTTCACCAGAGCGATCAATCTTCTTTCCACCGACCTGGAACTGGAGCCATGGAAGCCCCAACCACCGCTCCCGTCCGCGAAATCTTCCTCTGGCCATATGTTGTCCGGCGTTACCTTCACCAGAGCGATCAATCTTCTTTCCACCGACCTGGAACTGGAGCCATGGAAGCCCCAACCACCGCTCCCGTCCGCGAAATCTTCCTCTGGCCATATGTTGTCCGGCGTTACCTTCACCAGAGCGATCAATCTTCTTTCCACCGACCTGGAACTGGAGCCATGGAAGCCCCAACCACCGCTCCCGTCCGCGAAATCTTCCTCTGGCCATATGTTGTCCGGCGTTACCTTCACCAGAGCGATCAATCTTCTTTCCACCGACCTGGAACTGGAGCCATGGAAGCTTCAACCACCGCTCACGTCCTCGAAATCTTCCTCTGGCCATATGTTGTCCGGCGTTACCTTCACCAGAGCGATCAATCTTCTTTCCACCGACCTGGAACTGGAGCCATGGAAGCCTCAACCACCGCTCCCGTCCTCGAAATCTTCCTCTGGCCACATGTTGTCCGGCGTTACCTTCACCAGAGCGATCAATCTTCTTTCCACCGACCTGGAACCATGGAAGCCCCAACCACCGCTCCCGTCCGCGAAATCTTCCTCTGGCCATATGTTGTCCGGCGTTACCTTCACCAGAGCGATCAATCTTCTTTCCACCGACCTGGAACTGGAGCCATGGAAGCCCCAAAGACCGCTCCCGTCCTCGAAATCTTCCTCTGGCCATATGTTGTCCGGCGTTACCTTCACCAGAGCGATCAATCTTCTTTCCACCGACCTGGAACTGGAGCCATGGAAGCCCCAACCACCGCTCCCGTCCGCGAAATCTTCCTCTGGCCATATGTTGTCCGGCGTTACCTTCACCAGAGCGATCAATCTTCTTTCCACCGACCTGGAACTGGAGCCATGGAAGCCCCAACCACCGCTCCCGTCCGCGAAATCTTCCTCTGGCCATATGTTGTCCGGCGTTACCTTCACCAGAGCGATCAATCTTCTTTCCACCGACCTGGAACTGGAGCCATGGAAGCCCCAACCACCGCTCCCGTCCGCGAAATCTTCCTCTGGCCATATGTTGTCCGGCGTTACCTTCACCAGAGCGATCAATCTTCTTTCCACCGACCTGGAACTGGAGCCATGGAAGCCCCAACCACCGCTCCCGTCCGCGAAATCTTCCTCTGGCCATATGTTGTCCGGCGTTACCTTCACCAGAGCGATCAATCTTCTTTCCACCGACCTGGAACTGGAGCCATGGAAGCCCCAACCACCGCTCCCGTCCTCGAAATCTTCCTCTGGCCATATGTTGTCCGGCGTTACCTTCACCAGAGCGATCAATCTTCTTTCCACCGACCTGGAACTGGAGCCATGGAAGCCCCAACCACCGCTCCCGTCCTCGAAATCTTCCTCTGGCCATATGTTGTCCGGCGTTACCTTCACCAGAGCGATCAATCTTCTTTCCACCGACCTGGAACTGGAGCCATGGAAGCCCCAACCACCGCTCCCGTCCTCGAAATCTTCGTCTGGCCATATGTTGTCCGGCGTTACCTTCACCAGAGCGATCAATCTTCTTTCCACCGACCTTGAACTGGAGCCATGGAAGCCTCAACCACCGCTCCCGTCCTCGAAATCTTCCTCTGGCCATATGTTGTCCGGCGCTACCTTCACCAGAGCGATCAATCTTCTTTCCTTCGACCTGGAACTGGAGCCATGGAAGCCCCAACCACCGCTCCCGTCCTCGAAATCTTCCTCTGGCCATATGTTGTCCGGCGTTACCTTCACCAGAGCGATCAATCTTCTTTCCACCGACCTGGAACCATGGAAGCCCCAACCACCGCTCCCGTCCGCGAAATCTTCCTCTGGCCATATGTTGTCCGGCGTTACCTTCACCAGAGCGATCAATCTTCTTTCCACCGACCTGGAACTGGAGCCATGGAAGCCCCAACCACCGCTCCCGTACGCAAAATCTTCCTCTGGCCATATTTTGTCCGGCGTTACCTTCACCAGAGCGATCAATCTTCTTTCCACCGACCTGGAACTGGAGCCATGGAAGCCCCAACCTCCGCTCCCGTCCGCGAAATCTTCCTCTGGCCATATGTTGTCCGGCGTTACCTTCACCAGAGCGATCAATCTTCTTTCCACCGACCTGGAACTGGAGCCATGGAAGCCCCAACCACCGCTCCCGTCCGCGAAATCTTCCTCTGGCCATATGTTGTCCGGCGTTACCTTCACCAGAGCGATCAATCTTCTTTCCTTCGACTTAGAACTGAAGCCATGGAAGCGGCCATGGTAGCGGTGTTAAAGTAAAAATGCGTTTGCAAACAAAACTTATAAAAGACTTAGAGGTTCAGGTGATGTAGATGGAGGATATGAAGCATAGAGTTCGGTTGTCTAGCATTGAAGAAGTAGATTGGTATGCACACATTGCATCACAAAAGATATCTCACCAGTTTAATATCTCATGGAACCTACCAACTAAGAAAGGTAGCTGGGATGGAGTTCCTTGGAAGGTAAAGGAATTCAAGTCACCAAAACATTGGTTATCATGTATGAAAACTCCCACAGTGAAATGTGTTGGAGGACCTGCAGCAATTAGTGTTTGGTAGAGATTTCCAAACACTAATTTTGATTTTTTCAGAACCTGATTCTTTATACATTAGCTGCGTCAGCGCAATGAGAACCGGTACAAGCCAGAGCTGTAAATTGGTAGAGGCTCTGCAGATACCTTAAATTTGTGCATTAGCGCAGACGCTGATAGTGCCAGTATTTGGCATTAAATGTGTGCCGAGTTTATACTTGACCCCCATTGTTTGTACTGTAAATATAGAGTTTATAAAATTGATCTGTACTTTGCCATTTTGGGGACTAGTTTGTTCCTCTCTCCCTTTGCTCCCTAAAATCTCTCCCCCTCAACTATAATTCTCCTAACTTTGAAGAACCCAAAATAATATTGTGGAGTAGCACTCAGTAAGCCCAGATGGGATCTAAATGGAACTTTTTTTTACTTCCTTTCCTTTAACTACATGCTTGTACATTGGACTTAACATGCTTAAAGGAAAACTGTAAGCAAAGAAATGCTTTAATTAAAGAATTTAAATAAGGTTCTTTGCAAAGTCCTATTTGCTCTGCACAGCTCTTACAGTGGGCAGAAATGTTATTCAGAATCTAACCCAAATTTAGGAAGACCCAAGATTCTATACAATATGTCTGCCCCCTGGTTCAAGCATTTCTTTTTAGCCCCTTCATGACAGTCATGGGGAAAAACTCCTCATTAACTTCCCAAAATTAGGGTATGTACTAACCCTAATCTTAAGAAAAATGTTATTCCATAGAGGACCAGTGACACATTAGTTCTGTTGGTGGTCCTCTAGGGATATTTTATTTTAAAAAAAGACTGCTAGTGTGACCAGTGTTTTGCATTGGCCCCCTGCAGTAGATATGGGCCCACAGCAGCTGGATATATTATCCATGCTGCCTCAGGGTGGCAAGGATAGAAACAATCTGTGCTTCTTACTATAAACTATGTTCCATGCAATGGGGTGATAGTGGCATGTAATGGGGTGATGTGGGTTATGGGGCATGCCGTGCATGTGCAGCATGGGCATGGAGGTGCCTGCATTTTGTCTGCCTAGGGCAGCACAAAACCAAGATATACCACTGCATGTACCTGTAACATAACCCTAGCAAACCTATATGTGTAGGGTACCGCTTAACTCATGGGGAGTTGTTGAACATAAATAAGAGTGTTGCTTGGCAATAAAACCCCTATAAATTCATACCTCAAGTTCAAAGTGTGTAGAACTAAAACACACAAGTGGATTCCTTTTTACCATCGGTCGCCGACATCTCGCGGATCGAAGAGGAATGAAGTGACCAATCAAGAGGCTGAATTTCATGTACCGAGTGTATGTATGTAGGATGTGATAGAGAGGAAATGTAGACCAGTCTGAGGAAGTGGTGTGGTATTATGCTGTGTGTGTCTGAGAGATGTGTAATGTAAGTGTGTGCTGCAGAGAGCTGAGTAGAAGCTGCTCTGCTGTCAGATCATGTGTGAATGGAATGCAGGTCAGGTGAGTAATATTTGCAGCCTGCATTATGACATCACATGACATCACCATATACATCATGAGTGTTCCGGTCACTGGTCTGCACTGATACTGCTCAACATGTAAAATACTGACAAAGGGGCTATTAGGTTTAAGGGGTGTGTGAACAATTCCAATATTTTTTTATTATTATAATAGATATTGCTTTACAGAATATCAACAAATAATTTTATTTAAATAATATCTTTTATAAACACACTTCCTGCAGTTTAAAGATACATTACTGTGAGATTTCTTTCTGTGCAGTCTGTGATAGACTCATACATACTGCACATTGCAGATAGATTTCTTACTATCGAGCTCTGGGATAAACATGGCATGTCATGACTAAATCAGCAGTAATATATAAACGTCGCATATCATGGATAAATCAGCAGTAATGTATAAACATGGCATATCATGACTAAATCAGCAGTAATGTATAAACATGAGAGACTTGCCCTTCTCCCTTAGACGTGCCAATCTATCCCTCAGACTGACAAATTCATCCCGAAACTTGCCATTCTACCCCAAGATTTTTCAATGTACCCCAGTCTTACTATT
The DNA here is from genome assembly GCA_036172795.1 of Pelodytes ibericus. Lineage (NCBI taxonomy): Eukaryota > Metazoa > Chordata > Amphibia > Anura > Pelodytidae > Pelodytes > Pelodytes ibericus. The sequence continues at coordinate 192,872,733 of CM069861.1, forward strand.
AAGACCCCAGACTTTCCTATGCAATCCCACATCCAGGATATGCCTCATGCCATGACTTACCCCAGTACATGGAACATCACCCACATTTCACACCCAGGACTTATCCCAATACATGCCCCATCACCCAAATTGCACACCAGTACTTACCCCAGAACCCTAAGATGTGCCCCATCACCCACATTGCACGTTCAGGACTTACCCTAGTACATGCCCCATCACCCATATTGCACACCAAGTACTAACCCGAGTAAATGTACCATCACCCACATTGCACACCTGAGACTTACCCCAGTACCCAAGGATTTGCACCATCAACCACATTGCTCACCCCAGCACTTACTCCAGGACATGCCCCATCACCCACATTGTACACCAGAACTTTCCCTGGGTTGTCTGAAGGCTGGCAGGTATTAGACATCCCTCCCCCCGAGGCACAACCTAAGCTCAGCCAAGCCTGTGTGATAGGTGTTTTTGCTGGCCATCAAAAGTGTTATCCAGTGACCCTCTCGAAATGCCCTAATACCCCGCTTTTTATATCACTTTGCAACTCCAAATATCCTTACGGTATATTTATATTCTGTCCTGATTAGCAGCTTCTGGTATTGGTAACTTCTGATTCCATTGTGAGTAGTTTTCTTGTACGTTTCATTTTTATATGCCTTTTTCCAGTCTGAGCTTGACCCATTCCTTACTCATGGGTTATATTTTTATGTGTACTCTCCTAATCCTTTACTAACTTAGTTTTAATAGTAATGTATATATGTATTGGAAACAACAAGTTTTGTATTGTTTTATTTTATTGTAGTGTGAAGATGGCAGTCGCGTCTGCATTGAATATGTCATACTTCTATTTTTATCTGATGCTTCATTCATTTCTCTTGCAATGCAAGATACATTTAAAAAAATATATAATATATATATATAAATATATATATATAATTGGTGTGGGTACAGTATGTGGGAAAGAAGAAAATTACAGCTAAACACAAACGTCCCAGAAATTTCAAGACAGCCCATGTCACCAAGGGAAAGACAAGGTCATTAGATCAACAGCAAAGAGATTTCATAGCGCTCCATGTAGATCCCACTGCACTCTTCTGTGGCCTACCAAACTGCACTGCAATGTAAAATGCTGTGATGGCAAAGCACCAGTTTGACATCTTAGAGTGCCATAAGTAAATAGTTGCCAACATTGGCCATGTTTCCAGGGACACATATGTGTTCCACATGCTGCAGACAGAGCATGCAAAGTGCAGCCCAGCAGCATGTAGGGTGCAAATACGCACAGACACAATCCAATCAATTAATCATGGGAGGTTCTATGAGATCTTCACCCTGATTAATTAATTGGATTGTGTCTGTGCTTATATACATTCTACATACTGCCGGGCTGCACTTTGCATGTTAAGTCTGCATTATGTGGAACAAATATGTGTCCCTGGAAACATGGCTGATGTTGGCAACTATGTAACTAGATCCGAGATAACAACAGAAAAAAACACTAGCCATTGATTTAGTTTCACATTGAAACTCTGATGATGATCAGTGGTGTCGAGGGAGCTGTAGGTCTTTGCCTCTTCTCCGTTATCATTCATCCATGCATCTACAAAATGGCAAATGGATACAGGATAACAATGAATATTGTCATAGGGTACAGAAATATAGCTTTAAATACCATGCTGATTGGCCCTGCACACCACGTGGTGACACTAGAGAGCAGGCCAGAGGGGGGAGAGACTGGCAGCTTCGTGGCATAAGAGGGCTTGTAGCCATCCTCATTGTGCCCAGTTGCTACTGCTCAGTTTTCTAAATATCTTAGTCACCCTTTGTCTTAAAACTGATCATTAAAAAAAGTGATTTCCATACACATTACCTTGAATTATGGTTTACATTATATCTAAGGCCCTAATCTTATTTATATTATCATTAAAACTGGAATTATTTATTTTAAATATTCTGCTGGCAGAGATATATAATTCATCACTGTGAATCTTACTAATTACAATGGTAATGGCAAGCTATACCTTTGAATTAAATCCAAGGATAGTTGGTAAGCACAGCAGTTTATGCTTTGTGGCTTAATTGTTTCTCTGTTTTGGTAGAACTATATGTATATGTCTTGTCCAATTATCTTAGTACCAGCATCTATGGGCTCCTGGGTATATAACTGCGGTGACAGTAATGAAATCCATATTTCTGCAGTCTATTCGGATATTAATACTTCTCATCCTTTGTGAGCTCTTGGATCTGTGTGAGCAGATATGAGCTGCTTTATGTTCTAATAGTTCTGAGATTACTATACACTTACAAGAACCAAATCACTAATCTTTATTTCCACCACTTACCTCAAAAATGATCTAAACATATGGCTTTATTCAAAAGAGTTGGGAGGTATGTGTTTATGACATCCCACGAGGCTTGATATGCAAATGAACTCTGTTTCAAGGGGAAGTGTGTCATTTGCAAATCAAGCTGCAGGTGATGTCATCAACAGGAGACATCACAAACACATGTAAAACACGTTTCTTCTAATTTAAGCATTTGTTTGCAGTTCTAGTGCTTAGTCATGATCTTTTTTATAAAGTGTGACATTTTTGTGTACCGGTGTTCTGACAAATTTCTGGAGGAAATTCTCCTGCGCAATCGCAGGAGAATTTGCTCATTGCGCATGCGCATAAAGTTACAGCTGATCCCTCAGCTGTAACTTTGTGCACACCGTGCATGCGCCAACTACGCAACCCACCTCCCGCCCCCCGCACACCCCTTCTTACTAGATGATCGGACACAGCGGTACACAGCGCATGCGCACGGCTATCCAGCCGTTTGTGAATGCGCGCGTCCATTGAATTCAAAACGCTGGTAAGTAACATGGTGCGGGGGGGACATAAGGGGCCAACAGAGAGGTAAGCACCCTGGTGAGGGCTGCCTCATCTTCATGGGAGTTGTGATCCTCCTGCTGTATTATTGATGCAGCAGGGGGATCACAACTCCTATCAAGATGAGGCAGCCCCTCAGGTACTGCCTTAGTTTCATTGGACACGGGGGGGGGGGGGCTCATATAAATGGGGCATTAAACACGGGGGGCTCATATAAATGGGGCATTAAACACGGGGGGCTGATATAAAGGTTACATTAAACACGGGGTGCTGATATAAATGGGGCATTAAACACGGGGGGCTCATATAAATGGGGCAGTAAACACGGGGTGCTGATATAAAGGGGACATTAAACACGGGGGGCAGTAAAGACAGGGGGTGCTCTTATAAGGAAGGGCAGTAAACACAGGGTGCTGATATAAGGGGGGCAGTAAAGACGGGAGGCTCATGTAAAGGGGGTGTTCTGACCAATTTCTCGAGCAAATTCTATTGCACATGTGCCGTAGAATTTGCTCATTGTGCATCACGGCTCATGCGCACAAAGTTATGGCTGTCAAACATCCGTAACTTTGGCACAAGAGCGCATGTGCGAAGGACACACACCATCCCATGCCCCCTTTGGATCTGCTGCGGTGACAGGTAATGTATAGTTGCTAAAAGTCCTATCAGTCACATGCTAAGCTAGTAAGTGGAAGTCACACACGGGGGGGCTGCCTCATCTTGATGGTAGTTGTGATCACCTCCTTAAGCTCCCGTGTGTCCCACGTGTTTTACGCATTACTTGCTACGCTAGTAATTAACAATAATCAGTAAGACACTTATACTTTGCCTGATCCGGAGGGGGCTGGAGGTGGTGTGTGTCCCTCGCGCAGGTGCTTTTCTAACAAAGTTACGGCTGATTGACAGCTGTAACTTTGTGCGCATGCGCTGTGGTGAGCAATGAGTGAATTCTACTGCACCTGTGCAGTCGAATTCACTTGATACATTTGTCAGAACATCTCCACCTGTGAGTAATTTACTTATTGTGCTAAGACATTTATCATATGTTACAAATGTGTTCTTATTGTCCCCTCACAGGCTTTTCCTTTGAGCTGATCACCTGTGTAACAATGTCTGATCTTATCAATCAGTCTGATGCTAAGTGTTAACCATATTGTGCAATCCTGGGTTTGCAATGTGGGTGCTGGTGCATATCCTAATACAGTTTGTAAAACCACCAGTCCGTCGGGACTTTTTTGATGAAGCTGGGTCCTTCTTGCTTCATCATAAAAGTCCCGACGGAAGTGCAGGCAGCAGCAGGGGATGTCTGCACGTATCCTGCAGACATCCTCCGGCTGCCTCCACTATCCACCAGGGAGTTCTGGGCAGCCGGGGTGTGTCTGCACGATAGTATGTCCCCACTAGCCACCAGGGAAAGAGAAAAAAGGTGAGGGGGAGTGAGAGAGAGACAAGGTGATGGGGGGGGGGGAAGAGACAGAGAGAAACAAGGGGAGGGAGGGGGAAACAGACAGAGAAACAATGGCAGTGAGTCGGGTTGCCACCTGGCCGGTATTTTACCGGCAGGCCAGTAAAAAATTGGCATCAGGCCAATGTTAAGTCTATGGAGACAGTACCAAGGACGGGATTTTTTGGAAGAAAAGGTGGCAACCCTAGGAGGGAGGGGGAGAGAGAGAGAAAAAGTTGGGGGGGGGGGGGGGACAGACAAAGCTGGGGTGAGGGGAAAGAGAGACGCAGCATTGGCACATAAAAGGAAATAAAAACAAGAAATGCATTTGTTGATATAATTTTTTTTTATGAAAAATCAATTTACATGTGAATATATACAAGTTGACCTTTTTTCCTATAGGGTAGTCTGATATTCAGGCTTTTAGTTTTTTTTACTAAAGGAATATCCAAAGTTTGGGGGGGTCGTCTTATAATCAAGCAAATATGGTATTCTACAGTAAATTCTGGTTTCCTTTGTTTATGTGTGAACTTGAAATCCCCTATGTCCTGTTTCCATTCACTATGCTATGCTAAATGTGTTACAGTTCTCATGTATGATGTAAAGGGGAATGTTCCTTACTTACTTATAAAACCCCATACCCTCTCCCAATAATGACACGAGACATGTATGGAGTTAAATAGGCCACAGCTTTCTTTATTTACAAACCAAGAGGAACTGTATGCCAAACCTTCTCCACTTTTCATCTATTTCTTATAAATTATTAACTCTGTAAAATAGAAATACTTTAATAACACACCAAAACATAATTAACATACAGCTCCAAATAGTCCTTGCCAATTGTAAACATTAAATCACCATCCTTTAAACTGGAGTCCCTAGAAGAGACACCCCTCTCCCCTCGTCCATACTAATTCCATCATTATTCCAAACCTAATGCTAACCACCAGCCGACTTTTAGCTCGGTGGGCACGACCATTAGCCATCCTTCTAATATTTGAGAGGTTAGGAGAGGGTCCACCCTATCCATCCTTTGACTCGATCCTCCATTCATAACAGTATTGGCAAGGACCACCCCGCCTGCTGTGACAGAGAAAAGGTATTAATACAAAATCATAATACAATATAAACAATAGGGAGGGTGGGCGGGAGATTTTCCCTGCTGTGTCCGTTTGAAATTAAAATGGCTGCTGACTCCAAGATGGAGGGGTCCTTAAATACCCCAACCCACAGCCACTCCCCCACCAGCACTGTCATAGGTGCCACTCACACCCCTCACTCATACATGCCCCCTCCCACCTAGGCTTTGCCTGTTTCCCGGGGAACTTGTTCAAGTTAGGTTATCAAGATTTGTTACTTTAGTTCACACATACACAAAGGATATAATACATATACACAGAGGTTTATCTTGGTTTTGTGCTGCCCTAGGCAGACAAAATTCGGACACCCCCCTACCCACACACGACATAACCCACATCACCCCCATTACATGCCTCCATTAACCCCATCATCCCATTACATGCCTGCATCACCCCCTCACCCCATGACTTACCTGATCCCATGGTGTCCTACTATGCTGGCTGCTCAGCTCCCCACGGTGAGAGTGGATAGGTCACGTGACCAGGTGCTCGTCGGGTCATGTGACCTGTCATCACTCTGCCCCTTCCTAAGAAAAAAACGCACGGGCAGCCTGATTGTCGCACTTGCTGTACGTGCTTTTTTTTCTTAGGGCTTTTTCTTAGGGCTATCAAATTTCTAGAGCAAATTCTACTGCACATGTGCAGTAGAATTTACTCATTGCGCACCACAGCACATGCACATCAGTGCATGGTACGTTATTAAGTGGAAGTCACACATGGGGGACAGAGGAGGACGCACGTGAGCCAAAGGTGGTGATCACAACTCCCATCAGGATGAATGCTGTGATGCACAATGAGCAAATTCTACAGCGCATGTGCAATAGGATTTAGCTTGAGAAATTGGTAAGAACACCGCCCTAGGCATCCGCCTAGGATGCCTTGCGTTAAATACCGCACTGCATATACAATATGTCCTGTGTTTTGAATTAATAAACAGTTCTTTACCCATGACCGGTCTCGTCCGCTTTGTTGTGGAAGTGCTAGCAGGAGCCAGAGATATTTGTTTTTTCCTCTACCTGAGGAGTTATTTCGTGGAACTGATTCCGATAGGAGATACCCATTTAGTAGCCCTCCCGTAACAATGGTTCTATTTATCGACTTGAAAATAAGAAAGGTGGATAAATAGAACCATGTATCAGGAAAGTGGGGAGAGGGGCTTGTATATGTGCGGAGCTTCTACATAGGTGTTGCTTGCACATGGGGCCCCTTGAGCTTCTTTTGCTGGGGACACCATGAGTTGTCAGTCCACCCTTGGTCATTATTGATGGCAGTTATGGTAGTTTTTATAGTCTACAGTTTAGTAATGATCAGTAGTTCGTGCAGATGGTCGCTAATGAGTGTATTATTTTAGCTGACAATGGTGTTCTGTATTTATAGATCTTGAGAAAAGGTACAATGATGTCCTCAAATACCTCTCTTTGGGAGAATTGCCATCCAATTATAATTACTCACAGAGATATAACTTTAGAAAGACCGCCGGAAAATATACACTAAAAGGTGAGTATCAGAAATAAAGTAAATTTGATTGCCTTTGTAAGATAGTTTTGTGATGTATAAGGCTCTTGAATTTTTCTTTTGTTACAGACGGAGAACTCTTCCATGGAAGAAGGACAGTTGTCAAATCCGGGGAAGAAGCAAAAAGGCTATTTGCACAAATTCATAATTCAGATCTTGGAGGTCAATCAGGCACCATTAAAACACGGATGGCAATTACCCGGAGGTTCTTCTGGCATGGAATGTGCGTGGATATTGAGAAATGGGTACACAATTTTTTTTATTTTATTTTCCTTTTGCAAAATTTCTGAATGCTGTACACTGGTTTAACTACTGATTTCCTACAGATCAGTGAATGCGATGAATGCCAGAAGGTTGGAAGGCCTCTGATAGCTCCCCAGCCCTTACAGTGTATTAAGGTAAATGTCTACTCTAGTATTTCTTAACTGATATTATTACGTGCTTCAATTAAAAATACTGACATATTACATATATCTCATTAGGTGTCTGATGTCTGGGAGCTGGTTGGGATAGACCTCATAGGCCCTTTGATAAAAAGCAACAATGGATATTCTTACATCTTGACGGCGACGGACTATTTTTCAAAATGGGTTGAGGTATTTCAAATGAAGACCAAGTCGGCTGCTGAGGTGGCACGGAATCTATGCTCCATGATATACCGTCATGGATGCCCTAAGAGGATTCTGTCGGATCAGGGCCGAGAATTTGTTAATAAAGTAAGTACTCATTTTAAAAAAAATAGAAAGTACAATCATGTTATTTTTTGTATTTATATATTTTCATTTTTCTTTAAGATCAATGCCAAGATGTGTACGCTACTTGAAATAGAAAGAAGTGTGACCGCTGCCTATCATCCTCAGACGAACGGCCTGGATGAAAAAAACAATCATAATATACAACGGCAAGTGTATTGTCTTGTTTTTTTGTCTTTTATTAGAACTTGGCTCCACATGTTTAACTTTATGTAAGTGCTTCTTCCATTCCACTTGTTTTCTGTTACTGGATGGTTATATTTTTATAAATTGCACATTCTGCACCAGAGTTTTGTTATTGATATTATCTTTTCTTGTCTTTTGTTTTCATTCTAGTGCTCTCAGAAAATTGAAGATTGACAAGCAAAAGAACTGGGATGTTTTTTTGGATGCTACATTATTTTCTTTAAGATCTAAAATCCAAACAACCACCAAGTTTTCGCCTTTCGCTCTGATGTACGGAAGGGAGGCAGTTTTCCCTTGTGAAGTGCCAGTTAACCTGCCTGTGAGTATTTTAATATTTTTTCATATATAATTTGCCTATATTAAAAGTATTTGTATATTTTCAACATAAGTGGCATATAAGATTTGACAGTTAGTTATTTGTTAGTTCATTATTATTTGGTAAACTTTGCTGCCATAACAATATTTAAAGTTTATATCTGTCCATAATCCTGGTAATAGCTATAATTATCATTTTAATTACTCACTGAAAACTAGATAATTGTAATACAAAAGTTCCATATTTTTTCTTTTTTTTTTTCTTGACATAATTTCTAAGCTGCATTATTGTGACACAATATCTTAAACATGTATTTATTTATTTTCAAGCTTGAAAACATCATTCTGCCCGAGGAGACGTCTTATGAGGGATACTTTGATGAAAAGAAATCACGCTTGGAAGACTCTAAGGAAAAGACATCTGAGAACATGGAGAAATCACAGGAGAAAAGGCCCATATGAAGAAAGTGCTGAAAAAATATAAGAATATTTCATACAGTGTTGGCAACAAGGTCCTCCTCTACAATATGAGAAGAAAAGGTCGAAAAGGAGGAAGGATGGAGCCTGATTTCTTTGGACCGTATACCATCATGGAGATATGCGGCAAGGTTGTAAAGCTGTGTACTTTAGATGGGGCGCCTCTGAAGCAAAAGATAAACGTCGACCATATAAAACCCTATATCAGGAGTGCGCGAACAACAGCCCCAAAGACACAGGCTTCGTCTGAAGAAATCATCACCAGTGTGTCCTCCGTGCCACATAGGGCCTCAGTTATCCATTTTGCCACCATAAAAAGTGAATGCACTAATGAGGTACAACCAAACTCCATACTTATATAGCTGGTATACATTTGCATTTAATATAGTGTGTCTTGTTCTGTTTCCTCAACATAGTTTTCATTGTAAGGAGTATATTTGTTTTAAAGTTATGATAAATGTAATTGATTTAAAATGAATCTTGAATTTTTTTTTAAGACTTCTCCATATTTCCAGCAAAACATTGAGGATAGAGGTAGCAGTTTAATGGGTTATTTGTTTGCTAGTTTGACCCTGTTGGTCATTTGTTTGGCCGTGCCCTGTTGGTCTGGCCTTTTCAGTTATTGGGCCGTTAAGGCTGTTTGGTTAAAGTTGCCGCTGTTTGGCATTATGTTCTATTCAATATTTGAAAAAATTGTATATCAGACCAAAGAATCCATACAGGTCGAGTTATTCCATTACCACAAATGTCTGGGAACATAAGTGATTTGTATTTTGTAATATTAGCATATATCTGGATCTCTCTTGAAGATTGCATCCAAGTATAAAGAAAAAATAAATTGATATTTCACCAAAACCTTGTACACTGGAAAGGCGTAAAAGAAAAAGTACACAACATAATACAATGTCTGACTGATGCTGTATTTGAAATAAAATCATTTGATCTTTTAGAATTTGTGGATAAGGTATACTCGACCTGTGTTAACTTTGTCTAATTGTGGTTAAGCAAACAATAACACACCTGCAGTTTCAATTTCTTTCCTTTTTTTTTTTTTACAGTTAACATTCTTTGGTCTGCTGAGGATGACAACTCAGTGGCAGCAGTGGTGGGACCATACAATCTGTATGTATCCTCGTTTCATACACTGCGTGGGACACAGTGGCTAGTTGATGAAGTAAGCGAGTGCAGTGTTCATGTTTTTTAATCTATAATACATTTTTATCTTTTATTTTATTAAATGTATCAATGTTGTTTATAATGCAGGTGATTGATGCATACCTTCATCAACTGGTTGAAAAGCATCAGGCAAGTGTAAATTAAGTGTATGCTTGTTTTATGTTTGTATTATTTTGTATTCTAATAATATATATTGTTTTCTTTATAGAAGCCTTTTCACCTGCTGTCGGCGTGCATCGCGACAGCAATATTTTCATCAGGGTTGCATAGGCTTGGAAAGGTTAGTTGCTTGTTAAAAATGTAAAGTGTAACTATATATATATATATATATATATATATATATATATATATATATTTTGTTTAACATTTTCTACCGATTCTTCAGATGGCGCTTCAAGAGAAGGATGTCTGGATCTGCCCGGTTAACCAACAATCCCATTGGATTTTAATGGTATTTATTATTGAACAAAGTTTATTTACTTATGTTATCACGCACTGTTATAATTTAAGTAATTGTGTTTTATTATACCGATAAATAATTTGAAACCTATGACCACACACAGCGTCATTTGGTTTATGTATTAAACATATGAATGCCACCAGGAAATTTATTGTATCTCTCAAATCATTTAGATTGTCATCATGTCGCAGAAGCGGATAATACTTATTGACCCGTTGGGACATGAACAATCTTATGTAAATGGATTTAAAACCAACTGGATGTAAGTGTGCCTCACAAACATGGATTTAC
>CM069861.1:192888363-193018363 GCA_036172795.1 Pelodytes ibericus
TAACTCGGCAGGTGTGTCCCTGCCAAACAAATAGCTAAATTGGTGAGATTAAATATATCCCAACTCACCTGCTACTCAACTTTTAATGAATAGACCCCTCTGTGTCAGACTTGCACCATGCTCTTCTCAATCGCATTCACGTCCCCCTTTCTTTTCTTTCTGTCACACGTTTCCCATGCTTGTCTCCCCGTGTTCATGCTAATTGATGCACCATCTAAAAAAAAACCATTGAAAACCAATTTTTTTCTTCACACTCAGAAGATTAAAAATACCATTATTATATAGTATATTTGTTATGTAAAATAAACAAGAAAAATTGGAAAAGTAAATTTTTAAACTTATGATTGTAATCATGTAATGTTACAGTCACTCACCCTGGTTGAATTGGCACATGGATACCCATAAGAGCAGTAATGCCACGTCAAGGCTTCAACCCTTGTTACTGTCCAGTCACACACCTTTCATATCTCCAGTCACAACACAACTCTAACCCCCCCGTCTTTACTGCCCCCCTATTTATGAGCACCCCGTCTTTACTGCCCCCCTTATATGAGACTCCCGTCTTTACTGCCCCCCTTATATGAGCCTCCCGTCTTTACTGCCCCCCTTATATGAGCACCCCCCGTCTTTACTGCCTCCTTTAAAATGTGCCTCCTGTCTTTACTGCCCCCCTTATATCAGCACCCCGTGTTTACTGCCCTTCCTTATATGAGCACCCCCTGTCTTTACTGCCCTCCCTTATTTGAGCACCCCGTCTTTACTGCCCTTCCTTATATCAGCACCCCGTGTTTACTGCCCCCTTTATATCAGCACCCCGTCTTTACTTCCCTTCCTTATATCAGCCCCCCGTGTTTACTGCCCCATTTATATGAGCCCCCCGTGTTTAATGTCCCCTTTATATCAGCCCCCCGTGTTTAATGTCCCCTTTATATCAGCACCCCGTGTTTAATGCCCCATTTATATGAGCCCCCCCCCCCCCCCGTGTCCAATGAAACTAAGGCAGTACCTGAGGGGCTGCCTCATCTTGATAGGAGTTGTGATCCCCCTGCTGCATCAATAATACAGCAGGAGGATCACAACTCCCATGAAGATGAGGCAGCCCTCACCAGGGTGCTTACCCCTCTGTTGGCCACTTATGCCTCCCCGCCCGTGTTACTTACCAGCGTTTTGAATTCAACGGACGAATTAGCTTCCTGCTGTGGTTATAAGCTATGCTGCTGTATTTCTGTAACTGAAATAAATATTAAAAAATAACAGCAAATAGGGATGTACCTCTGTACACAGTCTCTTTAAATCCCTGACTCACATTGGGGAGAAGAAAACACTGAGGTTCGTTGGATCCGGGTGAATGATATCTTGTGTATTCATACAGTGGGGGTAAAAGTGTAATCACAGCCTCTTTCTCAATATGCCAGGGCTCCCCACCAAAAGGTCTTTAAATATGGCACCAAAAACCCCCACAGCTAGGCCCATCTTCCTTGCGCCATAACCTACACCATTTACTAAGTCAATATAACAGTACATGCAGCACATAGAAACACATTGAATATATAGGTTGAAAATAAACAATACATCAAATCCTGTCCCCACCTCTGTTCAAAGCAAGGACATGTTCCAAAATTTGGCATCTCAATTTCTTCCCTAATGTGTCCAGAGACAGAGGTGTCTGAGGAGGGGTTTCTGATGGCTGTTTTGTGTTGTGATACTCTGTCTGTAATGGATTGTATCATATTAACAGGCATACCCTAAACTGTATGGACATTTAATATAGTAGACCAGTGGTGGCAAACCTATGGCACACGTGCCACAACTGGCACCTGAGTCCTCAGTTGTGGCACATGGCCAGGTCCAGCTCTCACCGTTTGTCTGCTCCATCCGAGAGGAGAAGACATCAGTGTAAAAGACGGGCACCGCTGGTCATCTGCTTCTTCTCCAGATGATCAGGTGCATGGGTGCTATCTGTAGAAGCGTTCAGTCAAAAAACAATTAACTGTTTGCTTTCCGACTTGAACGCTTCTTCAGACTGTACTGCAAGGAAGTTATGCCATCTATACAGCTAAACTTTTAAGGTCCACGAGAGGTTGTTATTGCTTATATAACCACCTGACATTTTTTTATTATTAACATCTGAAACAATCGGACCTACAAGCTCAATTGAGTGGTACAGATTTTCAAGCTAAACTGAGGTTTAAAAATAGTATATATATATATATGTAATCACAACATTGGTTTACAGTTTATCTCAATGGACGCTATGCTGAATCATAGGCGATTTATTTTTTGAGGTCTATACAAATTTTCCTGTTAAAATTGGGGCTGAAAGGTTTTGATCGAATTGGAATACCATGCTAATAGCTATATTACCTACTAATGTCTTAAGTGCTGGTGGACGGGAGATTGAAACGTAGACTGAACACAAACTTTTCGTATGTAGACTGGACTATAATTGTCTGTATATTTCTGAATTATGTTGCTGAAAACGAACCCCTTTTGGAGGGTTTGGGAACCTCCCATTGGGCATATAACTATCAGAGCTTATTGAGATGGATCTAGATAAGCAACAAATTTAGATCTAATAATTCTTAGGGAGATATATAAACCCTAGAAAAGGTTGAAATTCTAACTAAAGAGATATATTTCCCCACACGTTTTAATTGCTTTTGAGGGCTGAGTAGAGTGTTGCTTCAGCACCCTGGCTGCTGCAAGTGCTGCTCCACAAATCTGATTGCGCATGAGACGGTGCATAGAAAATTATGCTATATTTTGTTAATATAAATCTACTTAAACATGTATTGCAATTAACAGGTATAAATAGTATTTATTAGCATATACCGTATTTTTCACTCCATAAGACACACATTTTTCCTCCTCAAAAGTAAGGGGAAATGTCTGTGCGTCTTATGGAGAGAATGTAGTACTTACCTGCTTGTTGCTGCTCTCCGTCATTTCCTCCATGCAGTCTAACCTCCTGCACGCAGGAAGGAAGCTCCGGTCACGTTTTTTTTCTTGTTCTTAACTTCATTGAAGTCACGCTGCTTCAATAAAGTTAAGAAGAAAAAAAATCGTGACCAGAGCTTCCTTCCTCCGTGCAGGAGGTTAGACTGCATGGAGGAAATGACGGAGAGCAGCATGGTGGTAAATACTAGGGAGGGTGGCACAAACGAGCAAATCCTGGCATAATGAGGGGCAAAATCCTGGCATAGTGAGGGGCAAAAGCCTGGCATAGTGAGTGGCTAAAGCCTGGCATAGTGAGGGGCAAAATCCTGGCATAGTGAGGGGCAAAAACCTGGCATTGTGAGGGGCAAAATCCTTGCACAGTGGGGTTCAAAATCCGGGCATACTGAATGGCTAAATCCTAGCATAGTGAGGGGCAAAATCCTGGCATAGTGAGGGGCGAAAACCTGTCATTGTGAGGGGAAAAATCCTTGCACAGTGGGGTTCAAAAGCCCGGCATAGCGAGTGACTAAAGCCTTTCATAGTGAGGGGCAAAATCCTGGCATAGTGAGGGGCAAAAACCTGGCATTGTGAGGGGAAAAATCCTTGCACAGTGGGGTTCAAAATCCTGGCATACTGAATGGCTAAATCCTGGCATAGTGAGGGGCAAAATCCTGGCATAGTGAGGGGCATAATCCTGGCATAGTGAGGGGCATAATCCTGGCATACTGAATGTCTAAATCCTGACATAGTGAAGGAAAAAAAATCCTGGAATATTCAATGGCTAAATCCTGGCTAGAGTTGAGCGGACACCTGAATGTTCGGGTTCGGCAGGTTCGGCCGGACTTCGAAAAAATGTCCGGGTCCGTGCTCGAACTTGACCACGAACTTGACCACGAACCCCATTGAAGTCAATAGGGACACGAACTTTTGGCCACTAAAATGCCTCTAAAAAAGTCCTGGAAAGGGCTAGAGGGCTGCAAAATGAAGAAAAATGTGGGTAAGAGTGTCCCCATTCATATGAATAGGTCAATTGACCTATTTGTATGAATGGGGACTCTATTTCGGTTTATAGAAAGCCAATAGCATTACTTGTATTCCATAAACCGAAAGTCTATAAACAGAAAGACATTCGGTTTATAGACTTTTGGTTTACGGAATACATGTAATGCTATTGGCTTTCTATAAACCGAATGTCTTTTGGTTTATAGACTTTCGGTTTATGTAATACATGTAATGCCAAACCGAAATAGAGTCCCCATTCATACGAATAGGTCAATTGACCTATTCGTATGAATGGGGACTCTATTTCGGTTTATAGAAAGCCCATAGCATTACATACAATGTATATGTATGTAATGCTATGGGCTTTCTGATTGGCTGCCCTGCAGCCTTTCAAAACACGCCATTAAATCGCCGAACCCCGAACTCCAACCCGAACATACAGTGAAATGTCCAAGTTCGGGTCCGGGGTCCAAAAACCATAATGCTCGGTATGAACCGGAACAGAGCGGTTCGGGTTCACTAAACACTAATCCAGGCATATTGAGTTTTTTTCTTGTTTTCCTCCTCTAAAAACTGGGTGTGTCTTTTGGTCAGGTGGGTCTTATGGAGCAAAAAATACGGTAGTTATATTGTTATTTATATATTTATTTTATTTATTAATAATAATAATTATATATTAACCTTTAGTGACATGGCCTTTTGACCTTGTCTTTCCCTTGGTGACAAGGGCTGTTTTGACATTTTAGGGGTGTTTGTACTGGGCTGTAATTTTCTTCTTTCTCACATACTGTACCCACACAATTTATATATAGTTTTAATCACCATAAGTATAAGTGGGACAGGGAGGATCTTATGTTCGCCTCGATATCTGCTCTCTTCTCGCACAAGCCGATCTTTACGAGGGGTTCGGGGACCAATACCGCGGCTCTCGGCCAGTGGCTGCATCCTCCATTACGGTGCATGCGCGTGTGCCCACGTGGCTACGTCATTCCACCCCCGAATAAACCTTGATAAGATACACAATCATTCACATAATCCTTGACCTTCAAACTCTTCATAATTTGATTTAACAAAGGATATATATGTATAAAATGTATTGTGTAAGTTAAAGAGGGCACCTAATAACATAAAACATATATTGAAGAAACAAAAACACTTGGTTTGTGTAACAAAGTAGCAGTATAATCCACGGTATCTCCGCTGGTAGTCAGGATAGAGCAGGTAAAACACAGGCAGCGTAATAGTAATCCCTCTTCCCCAAGGTCTAGACGACACATAGTCTGGGTGTCAACTGTCATTTTATTCCACGGTCACAGTATTTATGCAAGACCCCATGCAAGGGGTTTCCTGAATGACATTGCAGGGGTTTTACTACAGAGGACTGTGTGGGGAACTTAGCCTGCAAGGCTATTTCCCAGAATGCCTTGCTGTACAGGAGAGATAATTGTGCAAGAATGTACTGTTAATCACATTCTCTCTCCGTACAGCAAAATATAGTTTTACAGAAAAAATACATAACTGATATAATATTCAGACGAATGCTACACACTGCATATAAAACGAGCATAGCAACAAATAACGAAATATTCACCCTAAGTGTCCAGAAGTGGCTAGGTTTGCCACAGTGTGTTCACAGCGCTAAAGTGATGGAAGTTGCAACCTACACAGTGTAACCCCAAATCACACTGAATGACATCAAAAGAACAAAGGTAGGTATAGGTGTGCTAAAAATATAATAAAAAAGGGTATAGGTGTCCCCACCATATGTTATACTGTGACAGTATGTGCAAAAGAAATATAAAAGGGTACCATACAACTTACATATATATCTATCAATGGTATCTCATCTGAGACGTAATTCTAATGGTTCTTGTTTGGAAGCTGTATAAAAGAACACGTTTTGAATGTTCTTTTATACAGCTTCCAAAGAAAAACCAACAGGATTACTTCTCAGATGAGATACCATTGATAGATAAATATCTAAGTTATATATTGAAGAAACATTTGTGAATTCAAACGAGATACCTTTTGTTGAAATATCTCCATAAAAGGAGACATAATCTTAGCAAACTGTGTGTACTTACTTGCCAAAAATAACTACCAATACCGATTTTACTTATATGATGTAATTGTTATGTACAAATTTGAGTGTACATTTTGTGATGTCTATTTAGGAGTCATTCAATTTATAAACAAGTAGATTTAGAATTAATGAACAAATGTAAGCAAATTCATCTTGGCTTGGAGGAAGGAAAATCTGACTTAAGATTCCAAACAACCTGTCCGCCCACCTGATAGAGCTATATGGAGCAAGTAGGACTCACTAAGGTACTTTATTTGCATTCTTTCATTAACCCCTTGACGACAAAGGACATGACAGGCACGTCCTGGGAGAAACTCCCTTAACGACAAAGGACGTGCCTGGCAGGTACTGCAGTGAATGAAGCAGTTTTCGCGATCAACGATAGCTAAAATCCGCTTTAACAGTGCTGGTCTATTGCCTCGACATCGAGGCAATAGCCAACACCGAAATTTTTTATTTTGGGACCCCCACGATCGCCCCACGGAGCGATAGTGGGGAGCCAAATCGACGGACCATGCTGCTCCGTCAATATGGCTAAGCCCTCTGCCGGTCTGAGCTTCGGAAGTGAAAGTAACTTCACTTCAATCGCTCTGAATATGCTACTTGACTGCCCCTAGTGGTATTTTAGTAGCATTGCAATGGAAAATATTTAAAATACATATTTAATTAATTAAAAACAGGTTATTTAGCTATATTAGCCTATAGGGTTAAAATTAAATATTTTTTAGCATAAGGGATAGGGTTAAATTAAATTAAAGTTAAAGTTTATAGAATAGCAATAGGAATACATGTATTCCATAAGCCGACAGCCTATAAACCGAACGTTCGGTTTATAGGCTGTCGGCATTTCACTACACGGAGACAGAGTCTCCATTCATAAAATTATGAATGGAGACTTTGTCTCCGTGTAGTAAAATGCCGACAGCCTATAAACCAAACGTTCGGTTTATAGGCTGTCGGCTTTGTCTCCGTGTAGCGAAATGCTATTGTATTCTATAAACCGACTCTATTTCGGCTTATAGAATGCAATAGTACTACAAATGGACGAATGGACGAATGAACGAATGATTTTAGTTTATTAACCATTCGTTCATTCGGCTTTCGTTAGCTTAGCATTTTCGTTCTTCATTTTTCGGACGAATGGACGAAAATGCTATTTTCGGACGAAAATGCATTCGTCCGAAAACGAATGCACATGTCTAATACACACCCTCATATTTACACTTACATACTCACATACAGTCAGACTTACACTTACGTACACACACTGTCAGACTTACACATACATAGTCAGACTTACACTTACATATTTAACATACAGTCAGACTTACACTTACAGGCATACATACAGTCAGACATACTTACATACATACAATCAGACTTACACTTACATACATACATACATCCAGTCAAACTTACAGTTACATACATACATACAGTCAGACTTACAGTTACATACATACAGTCAGACTTACATACATATATACCCACAGATTTTTGTCCCCCTCCCTGCAAGGTTACCCTTCATTGCAGGGATGGAGGTTGATCCAGCCTCCGTTTTCATCTGAGGAGGCTCGGAGCGCGAGGGGGCGGAGATTTCATCCCCCTCGCACGAGACAATGTCACATGAGCTGCATCTCTCGCTCTCTCCGGAGGGCCTGTACCATGTGATCAGTTTAGATCGCATAGTACAGGTTTTAATCTATGATGGTCGCAGGCATCGACAGGACAGTCAGGCCCCTGGTGTGACGGGCCCGGTCGCAGCTGCGACACCTGCGATAATTAGAATTCCACCACTGGCCCAATAATCAGGTACAAGTCAGTTTGTACATATTTCAGTATTCAGCTCTGTGTGAAGTATAAAACGCTGCTAACTTTCCCCTGCAACAAAATAGGATTAAACTAGCAATTTTGGCAATATGCTGTGATGATAAGAAGACAGTCAGTCCGGCTATACGATGAGCTGGCGGCCTAGAGGGAAGATTGCAGCTTCTAAAAAAGTTACTGTGTCTACTCAACATGGACTGATCCATCCAAAATTGGATTCAGATTGGGCATTATAGCCGAATTTCCCAAATCCACAAAATTCCACTACTCAATATGCCCCAATTTGGGACATTATTTGCCATTAAAAACATAGGTTTTTGGCTACCTAATATGGCCTGGTCACCCCCGACATTGCTCCAAATTCCCCTAATATTGATGCATTTCTGACAGTTTCTCTGTGTAGAAGAATTGAAATGAAAATGTGAAAAACATATGGTAATTAAGAAAAAAAAGATAAAGCACCCCCTGGGGGCAGCAGGCTATCACTAGCACCATTAAAAAAAAAAAAATACCCCATCACCAATAAAAATTAGGGTCTCCAAAGATTGTAGCCCTGGCCCCCTCTAATGATTAATGGGTCTGGGAACGGCCCCTATATAACACATCAGGAGCCAGAGCAAGTAACACAAGTGATTAACTCCCTATCACAAAGATGGAAGTCACTAAATGCACAGTACGCTACGTGTACTGGTAAATAAGGAATGTTTATATCCAGTGGTACACTGTGTAAAAAAAACTGAAAAGTCTTCCTAATATTAATTAGGTTAATAAATATCCAGACAGGCTCCCTTCTTAGCCGATCAAGGAAGTACCACAGCCATTAGAACAACCAGACATCTTACACAGATTAAACAGCAAAGAAAACCTTGTTCATCGCTCAATTCGTGCAAACATATCAAAGCGTCTGCCTGATCAGCCTGTCGATAGAAACACTGATCTCTGGAATAGATAATACTCTAGCGGTACGGCTGCGTTTGTCAGTCAGCAGGTTACTATATAGCAAGCTAATAATTGTACCAGCTTCAGGTAAATATCACTATCTAGTAATAGACAATAATTGATGGAGCGGCTGCCTTGTTAGCCGACTCCTGATAGTCTGTCGACGCTGCTTAGCGCATCCTGTCAGTAGACTGAAATCCCCGTTAGTCATAATAGGTGGCCTTGTTACCCCTTATTATATGTGCTAAAATCAGGACAGACAAACATAGATTAGCGTGTTGACCTGTCAATACAGCTGGCATTCTGTCAAGAAAAAAGCCACTGAATTTCAGATTAATTGGGGTTTGCTTTTTTGGCATAGTCCTTTTCAAAAAATGTAGCCATTCCATTAGAGAGGGAAATTAGGGTTCCCACCCAGCCCGTATATCTACCTGCAAACTGGTAATGGCATGTATTTGTTATAAAAGAAACAGTGTCAATCCTAATGTAATTCATGTTGTATAGTGTGAGAATTCTCCACTGAAAGAAACAGGAAAGTAGAATGAATAAAGGTGTTAACTCACATACTCTTGTGGCTTTAGGGGGTTAGACATGAACCGGTAGAAATACTAATGCAAAAACAACTAAAAATACTACCAACACTTTAGCTTGGCAGAAGGTTTGTTTTTTTGTTCGTTTATTTATTTTTAATTATCAGTGAGTATATATTTTTAATATGCGGGAATCATGATCTGATTGAATCATGATATCTACAAGGATAATTTACATAAATTAGACACAATCAAATTGTGTGGTGAATAGATTCTGAATAAACAGCCTTTACATGCATTATGGGAGATAAACTTTCCAGCCCCTAACTATATAAAAGTCACACATACACAAGCATTTTCATATTATACCCAAATTTTCTTCAAATAGTGTATTTAAAACATGTGTTGTCTGTAGTTCTTGATTTCATTAGATCAGAGTAGTCATCAAAGATATATGAAATATATACTATATTATATAAATAAGAAATGTTTAAGGTATACTAATAAATACTGTACAGGTTAGTATTTATATTATAAAATGTATCTTTTAAAATGTATCTTTCATTTTCAGAATTAAAAGAAAAACCATGTGAAGTGATATGGTACATGAGTGAGAGACCATGACTCAAACATAAATACTAATAAAGCATTATATTATTGATTAAGAGATTTTTTTTTAGCAGAGGTTTTATTTAACCATGTGCTAAAAGGCCCAGTGTCTTTCCTAAAAAAGGAAAAACAAATTATTGTGAGGATCCAGCACCATACATATGGTTGACACACAGAGGGCACATCACCTGGGTGCTTAAAGGGTGCAATTACCCCGTAGAGAAAAAAAATTCTAAAAATGATAATTACCTGAATACCTATTCAGAGAGGATCACTGATGGCTTGGAATCCTCACTTTACTCACCATGGAAATGGGCCACCCATAAAGTAATCCACAGAGAGAAATCCCACATGCCAAAAAAAGTGAGGATGGGTGCAGAATAAAATCTCACAACATTAACGATGGGTTTTCCCATCACGAGTCAGCCAATCATAAAGCTTCCTGACACAGGCCCTCCCATTAGCTGAGACATTAGTTACACATGTATCCCAGTTTTTGACAGCATGTGGCCTTCAAGTGGCATGGGGGCTTTATCAGCGGCAAATTATTATTATTATTTTTTTGAGAAGACCAGGGGCCTTTGGCCTGCAAACACAATAGGACAATTCAGGGGTGAACACACAGTCAACAGTCAAGCAGCTGATTTATCATTGGAATCTATTTCATACAGAGTCCTTTAGTCCTTCTATTCAGTCGTTTCATGCATCCTGAATTGATGTAGGCATTGTCTTTGATACTTCTGAATCTTCCACCTTAGCAGTCAAAGAAGCAGACCAAACACCTGTTAACCTGTAACCTTTAAGGCTGTACCTGGTGCCCAGTGGAGGGCTTGCAACATTGTCCCACAATTTAGTGGACTATTGTACAACTTCATCACCCCTCCTGTTATCATCCTTAATGGACAAAAATAGACAGACAAGACAGATACTGTATAGAGATAGACCGACACACAATACAACTGGCAGAACAGACAAGACACAGAGATAAACAGGCACACAAGACAGAAAGACAGCTAGACACGCTAGATACAAAGACAGACAGACAGACAGACAGAGCAGTGGGTGGACCCATATACATTTTATTATGTTTCCACTGGCCTTTAATTTTCTCTGCCTCAGATCCATAAATACAGAGATGAGGGAAATACCATGAAGGTCTCTCTATGTCTATGGCACCTGCGCTGAAGGCCAGAACATACCTGACCTGGGGTCTTTCCATCCTTTCCTAATGATCCCAACCACAGCCTCATCCAAGAAAAATGTCTGCCTAGCCTACACACAGGGGCATTTAGTATTCAAAAAGTGGTGCACCACCAGCCCATCGAGACAGGTTAGAGAGCAGCCTGGGGGGCAATTGCCCCTATGCCCCCGTGCCCTTCTAGCCCCCTCCCCTGCTGGTGCCTGTATTGGATAGGGGAAACAGTGAACATTACGGCACTCAAGGCACCCATATTGTTCATAATGCATGAGACCAGGAGCCATGGGAAAACCAGTCCCTGTTATAGCTGTGTGGAGGACTGAGGGCCTTTGGGGTAGCCTCGGTCTCCACATTTTTATTATGTGTAGGGAGGGAGAACTGGGATTAGTTATTACTCCCCTTGTCCCTATTCATTTTTTTAATGGCAGTTTTAGGCATTTTATCTTTAATTACATGTAACATGGTTTTGTTGTGGGTGTTCTCTGTCTTTTAGCTTCCATTTGGTATGGAAGAAGTGAAGCCCCTGGGTGGGTCACACCCTGATTCCAAGCTCTTAATATCTTAATTAGCATAATAAAATTGCTAAGTGCAGAATACTTGCTCATTTGTCCACATCCTTGGACAAAGAAATCCAGAAGGCCAACACAACCAGGACCCAACGAACCATCCTTCCCTAGCTCAAGCCTTGTATAGTCTTTTCTAAGTAAACATGACCTCTATACGGAGGAAGATCCCAAACAGAGAGGAACATAACAGGGCATTCCACCACATACATATTTTAAGTTCCTTTAGGGCTCTCTTTACAGAAAAACAAAAATGCCATTTATGTCAAGCATTACAAGTCAACTAACATCATAATTGCAAAAAGCAACAGAGTTTCTCTTGCCAAACTTGTACAGTAAAACTGTATTTTACTAAGCTGAAAGTGCTATAGAATACAGTTACATGCCAAAGGCATATTCGCTGTGACAACTTTAAAGATCAATGTACAGTGTATGTGCTAGAGGGAATTACCAAGATTGCAAATTTTAAACATCTGATGTAATCTGTCCTAGTCAATGAAAATCCTGAATGACTGTGCTTGAGGAAAAGTAGAACAATACAACTACTAAAAAACTGAAAGTCATGGATGTAACTGGAGTGGTGACTCATGGGAACAGAAAAGAATAATAATATTAGACAAGTTACAAATAAGGGTTATCTTTGATAATATCATGACTCGTTCTAAACAGACTAGATCAGTGATGGGGAACCTATGGCACAGGTTCCTCCGGTGGTAACTGGGAGCCTCTGAGGTGGCACTTAGCATCTGATGAATTCAGGGCCGTCGCTACAGTAAGGCAGCACAGGTGGCTGTCTTAGGGCGTCCCAAGGGGGGGGGGGGAATCGTCCGCTCCCCCAGGCCCGTTTACTTACCTTCTTGCTACTCGGCAGGTCCGTGGCTGTGATGTAGGCATTGTGCGCTCCCCTCCAGCCACGCGGATTCAATAAAGTTTGTTTAAGCTTCTTTTTAAACAAACTTTATTGAAGCCGCGTGGCTGAAGGGGAGCGCACAATGCTTCCCTCACAGCCACGGAACTGCAGAGCAGCAAGGATGTAAGTACTTGGGCAGGGGGGAGGAGGGGTTAAAAATCCTGGCATAGTGGAGGGGCAAAATCCTGACATATTGAAGGGGCAAAATCCGGGCATATTGGAGGGGCAAAATCGGGCATATTGGAGGGGCAAAATCCGGGCATATTGGAGGGTTGAGGCTAGTTCCTACCCAGTAGAAGGACCTTTTTGCCCCGTAGCGGTCTGGTCCTGTATAGGGATTGGAACTAGCCAACTCACACTTAGAGAGCTAATTCCTATCCTGCCAAAGGACCTTTTGCCTCTAGTTATCAGGTCCTGTTAAAGGATAGGAAATAGATGGTTCACAATGAAAAAGCTAGTTCCTATCCAGTAGTAGGACCTTTGTACCTCCAGCTAACACAGGTACTTTACAAGGATAGAAAATAGACGGTTCACTGTGAGAAAGCTAGTTCCTATCCAGTAGAAGGACCTTTGTACCTCCAGCTAACACAGGTCCTTTACATGTAGTACTTATAATGCTAAGGGACCTATGTACCTTCAGCTAACACCGGTCCTTTATAGGTAGTACTTATACTGCTAAGGGACCTATGTACCTCCAGCTAACACACGTCCGTTACAGGGATAGGAAGTAGACGGCTCACAATGAGAAAGCTAGTTCCTATCCAGTAGAAGGACCTTTCTACCTCTAGCTAACACAGGTCCTTTACAGGGATAGGAACTAGATGGTTCACAGTGAGAAAGCTAGTTCCAATCCAGTAGAAGGACCATTGTAACTCCAGGTCACACAGGTCCGTTATAGGTAGTACTTATACTGCTAAGGGACCTATGTACCTTTAAGCTAACACAGGTCCATTACAGGGATAGGAAATTGATTGTTCACAGTGAGAAAGCTAGTTCCTATCCAGTAGAAGGACCTTTGAACCTCCAGTTAACAAAGGTCCTTTATAGGTAGTACTTATACTGCTAAGGGACCGCACCTCCGTTCAGTGCCAACATCGGCTGAATAGGGGAGAGCGCAGCGCGAGGGCTGCATGTTCAGCCCCCATGCTCCCTCATACGTCCGGAGCGCCTGGCGTCAGGTGACATCCAGGCGCTCAGGAGATGATGACTTGCGGATTGGAGGGAGAATACCTCTATGTAGAATAGAGTCAGTGTGCATGTG
Source organism: Pelodytes ibericus (assembly GCA_036172795.1). Classification (NCBI taxonomy): domain Eukaryota; kingdom Metazoa; phylum Chordata; class Amphibia; order Anura; family Pelodytidae; genus Pelodytes; species Pelodytes ibericus. The sequence continues at coordinate 192,902,223 of CM069861.1, forward strand.
TGGCAAGGAGACTGTGTGCATGTGTGGAAAGGAGACTGTGTGCATGTGTGGAAAGGAGTCTGTGTGCATGTGTGGAAAGGAGTCTGTGTGCATGCGTAGCAGGGAGTATGTGTGTAGGTATCTGTAAGGGAGTGTGTGTGTGGGTATCTGTGTAAGGGAGTGTGTGAGTATCTGTGTAAGGGAGTGTGTGAGTATCTGTGTAAGGGAGTGTGTGTGTGTGAGTATCTGTGTAAGGGAGTGTGTGTGTGTGTGTGTAGGTATCTGTGTAAGGGAGTGTGTGTGTGTAGGTATCTGTGTAAGGGAGTGTGTGTGTAGGCATCTGTGTAAGGGAGTGTGTGTGTGGGTATCTGTTTAAGGGAGTGTGTGGGTATCTGTGTAAGGGAGTGTGTGTGTGGGGGGTATCTGTGTAAGGGAGTGTGTGTGGGGTGTATCTGTGTAAGGGAGTGTGTGTGTATCTGTGTAAGGGAGTGTGTGTGTGGGGGGTATCTGTGTAAGGGAGTGGGAGTGTGTGGGGTATCTGTGTAAGGGAGTGTGTGTGTGGGTATCTGTGTAAGGGAGTGTGTGTGTGTGTGGGTATCTGTGTAAGTGAGTGTGTGTGTGGGTATCTGTGCAAGGGAGTGTGAGTGTGTGGGGTATCTGTGTAAGGGAGTGTGTGTGTGGGTGGGGTATCTGTGTAAGGGAGTGTGTGTGTGGGTATCTGTGTAAGGGAGTGTGTGTGTGTGTGGGTATCTGTGTAAGGGAGTGTGTGTGTGGGTATCTGTGTAAGGGAGTGTATGTGTGGGTATCTGTGTAAGGGAGTGTGTGTGTGTAGGTATCTGTAAGGGGTGTGTGTGTGTGTGTGTGTAGGTATCTGTGTAAGGGTGTGTGTGTGTTTGTGTATCTGTGTAAGGGAGTGTGTGTGTGTGGGTATCTATGTAAGGGAGTGTGTGGGTATCTGTGTAAGGGAGTGTGTGTGTGGGTATCTGTGTAAGGGAGTGTGTGTGTGGGTTTCTGTGTAAGGGAGTGTATGTGTGGGTATCTGTGTAAGGGAGTGTGTGTGTGTGGGTATCTGTGTAAGGGAGTGTGTGGGGGTATCTGTGTAAGGGAGTGTGTGTGTGGGTATCTGTGTAAGGGAGTGTGTGTGTGTGGGTTTCTGTGTAAGGGAGTGTATGTGTGGGTATCTGTGTGAGGGAGTGTGTGTGTGTGTGTGTGTAGGTATCTGTAAGGGGTGTGTGTGTGTAGGTATCTGTGTAAGGGTGTGTTTGTGTATAGGTATCTGTGTAAGGGTGTGTTTGTGTATAGGTATCTGAGTAAGGGAGTGTATGTGTATGTATCTGTGTAAGGGTGTGTGTGTGTGTATAGGTATCTGTGTAAGGGAGTGTGTGTGTAATAGGTATCTGTGTAAGGGAGAATTTTGGCACCATTGCGCAGTTCAAGAATAGCACTCACCAGCCCAAACTCTGCCTCTCCCAAAGAACATTTCTGCTGCTGGAGAAAAGGGTCAATTGCGCCTTCTCCCAGTGGTTCTCTCCGCCGCTGGGGAGCAGGTAGAGAGGCTGGGTTAATCATCTCAGGTTCCATGAAGTTGTCCTGGTTCCAAGTTCTGGGGGCACCGATGGCAGTGCTTTGGTGGAGGCAATATAATCCACAGCACTCACATTCTCAAAGGCAGCTTGGGGATAACAAAAGTGAGAGGGCCAGAGCTTCGAGTCACTGGCAGTGCTGTATTTACCACGAGGCATCCTAGGCGGATGCCGCCCCCCAGCACTGAAAAAAAAATAAAAATCTGGCCCTTTAAAAAAAAAAAAAAAAGACCGCGCTTGCAGGCAAAGACGGAGGTGAGAGGGGATCGGAAGATCCCCCCTCACCATCGCTCTGCCTGCCAGGCTGCACGGGGAGCCGAACAGACAGCACAGAGAAACCTCCGTGCTGCCTGTTCGGCTCTCGTGCAGTCTGACACGGAAGTGCCGACAGTCACGTGACTGGCGCGCGTATGACGTCAGCGCACCTGTCATGTGACTGTCGGCACTTCCTGTCGGCACAACCGCCGGGGAGCCGAAGAGGCAGCATGGAGGACTCCATGCTGCCTGCCACTAGCCACCAGGGAAAGGTAAGTGCTGGGTAGATGGGGGGGATTTGGCCATTAGCAGGGGCACATTAAATGGCTAATCACACTGGCATATTATTGGGCAAATTAGCTGGGCACATTAAATGGCAAATAACACTGGCATATTATTGGGCAAATTAGCTGGGCACATTAAATGGCAAATCACACTGGCATATTATTGGACAAATTAGCAGGGGCACATTAAATGGCCAATAACACTGGCATTTTATGTGGCAAATTGGCAGGGGCACATTAAATGACAAATAACACTGGCATATTATGTGGCAAATTGGCAGGGGCACATTAAATGGCAAATAACACTGGCACATTATTGGGCAAATTGGCAGGGGCATATTAAATGACAAATAACACTGGCATATTATTGGGCAAATTGGCTGCGGGATATAAAATGGCAAATAACACTGGCATATTATTGGGCAAATTAGCTGGGGCATATTAAATGGCAAATACCACTGGCATATTGTTGGGCAAATTGTAAAGGGGATATTAAATGGCAAATAACACTGGCATATTATTGGGCAAATTGGCTGTGGGATATAACATGGCAAATAACACTGGCATATTATTGGGCAAATTGGCTGGGGCATATTAATGGCAAATGATACTGGCATATTATTGGGCAAATTAGCTGGGGAATATTATGGGCAAATAATATTGGCAATGTGTATGTAATGGGGTGATAGAGGCATGCAAATGGGGTGATGGGGCATGTCCTTGGTGTGCAACGTGGGTTATGGGTCATGTCGTGGGTGTGCATCATGGGTAGGGGGGGTGCCCAAAATTTGTCTGCCTAGGGCAGCACAAAACCAAGATACACCACTGGTCACTGGGGCTGAGAAGACAGAGGCCAGCTTTACTCTGTCCTGATGTCAGCAATTCAGCTGGAGACTTTGACTGTGCCAGCGGTGCTGCTTAGCATTAAAGGTGGGGCAGGGGTAACTGTTCTAGGGACGTGGCTTCGCTTTAGCAGGGGCATCCACAGAGGAAAAGTGACACAGTTCTGGGGCCAGAGTAAGACAGAGACTTTGCCTAGCTGTCAGCAGCTTAGTTGGGATATCTGGCTGGGAGGGGATTGGGGGTGTTTGGCCGTCTCTGAAGACACAGCTGCCCACACTTTTGCTGGGGCATTAAGACAGGGAAAGGGCAACAGTTCTGGGTACTCACAGTCAAGGAGTTGGGACCAGTTCAAATGCCTACGGCGGCAAAAAAAATTTGCGGGGGGCCCCAAACACTGAAAAAAAAACAAAGAAAAAAACGTACAGGCAGCCTGATCACAACGACTGGCTGGGGGCAGAGTGATGACAGGTCACATGACCCGTCACTCTGTTGTGCATGGGTAGGGGGTGATCAAATTTTGTCTGCCTAGGGCAGCACAAAACCAAGATACACCACTGGTTAGGACCCAGGTGTGGAGACAACTGTCGCATCCACCCCTCCCGGGTAAAACTTCACAGATCTTAACTCCCCTGTGGTTGAGCAGCTTGGCAAACTACTTTTCTAGTTCACACTCTTCCTGAACCAAAAAGTCCAAATGAGCAGCTAACTCTGCAACATCATACTCCCACCCAGTGGTGTATCTTGGTTTTGTGCTGCCCTAGGCAGACACAATCCAGGCACCCCCCTACCCATGCACAACATGTCCCACAACCCACATCACCCAATTACATGCCTCCATCACCCCAATTACATGCCCCATCACCCCCATTATATGCCTCCATCACCTGCCACCTCATCCACCAACTTGAAGGGAGAGTTTGTCCCATATAGCCAGATGTTCCATTACCCTCTAGGTCATCACATCGTCTACCTCTGTGGATGCCGAGAAACCAGCTGGACTGAAGATCTTGTGTTTTCCGGCCATGGTGCTGCTTGTAATCCCTTGTTGGTGCTCTGTTGCTTATCCACTGGGCTCTTGCAAGGAGGATCCCACCAGTTTAGCTCTACATTGTGCAGGTACCTGGTTTGTTTCCCCTGCTAAACTCCCCACAATGTATAGCTAAATTGGTTGGATTAAATTTTCATCTTACAGTTTAGTGAATAGCCCCCATAGAGGGTGATTTTTACAGGGAACTTCAATCATGAATATATGGGTAGAGTTAAAAAAGGTGCAAATGGCTATTATATTTATAGCATACGTCACATCTGTTTTATGCATCACAGCACATTTGGATTCTAAAATTGAGACTCCGCCACCCATAGTTTTTAGGTGATTAGAGCAATTTTAGACTTTAATAAATGGGAAATGTAATGGACTCCCTCGTACCCGACTGGGGGCCTCTGTTATATTAGACTGATAATCCACAGAAACCCTCCAGTATTATATCCCTTGGAAATAACCCTTCAGTATAATATCCCCTCAAATAATTGACACAAACAAGAATAGAGGATACAAATTCAGAGGAACCCTTTATTACAAACAGTACCACATATTTATATGTTTGTACGTCTTGATAAACTGGTGACTGAACAATACAAACAAATTGACTTTTTTTTCTTCTTCCTTTTCTCCCCTTCCCTTCTCATGTACAGTTAATAAGTAATATGACTGATGCAATTAATGAAGGGGTTGGTTATATGAGTTAATAAGAGTTTATTATGATACGGGATGTGTGTGGGGGGATTCACTCAAATAAGGTGGGTGGTGTAACAATTGAAGGGGTGTGATTACTCACGAATTAATACGTTATCAATATTTGAGTTATAATTATAGCTTGTCTTAAGGGGTTTATAGATAATTGAAGCAATATTGTTGCGTAATAATTGAAGGGTTTAGAAGTTATATTAAGTAACTGGATATTTGATCCATAAGAATATAGGGCTGATTATATATGGGGTTTTTGTGTGTGCAGGATTGGGGCAACGATTGAAGGGGTGGGAGGTTTCACGAGTTAAATAACCTTTATAATGATTGATGATGCATTGGGGGGTATAGTTATTGGAAGTAAGGTGGGATGTGCAATAAATGAGGGTCTTATCACGATTTAAAATGAATTATCAGATAGTTGTTTTCAAGGACACAGTGTCGGAGGAAATGAGGTGGGGGGTAATAATGGAAGGGTGGAAGTATTACGTGGTAAATTAAGTAATTTGGTATTTGGGTTGCAATGATATAGGGTTTTCTCTCCCTTTGTGTGTGGGACTGGGGCAATGATTGAATGGGTTGGAGGTTTCACGAGTTAAATATCCTTATAATGATTGATGATGCATTGGGGGGTATAGTTAATGGAAGTAAGGTGGGTTGTGCAAATAATGTGGAGACCACTCGGAAAATCAATACTGGAACTACTGGATAGAACGAATAGAATCAGGCAACCTTAATTTCCAGTAAGAGTTGCATAAGATAAGATTAGACATATATGGGACCCCAGGTTCAACGCCTAATCAAAGGAATATAACCACACTTACCCCCCCTCGCCTCCCCCCCCTCCCGCCATCAGTGTGTTGCTAGGCTCCAGTACTAGAAGTCCACAACTCAAATTAGTCAAGATACTCTTTTAGTAGGAAACTCTTAACGAAATTAGAGTAAATGAGGAGGAAAGAGGGGAATGGAATAGGTTGATAGTAAAACTCATTATACAATCCAAACAAGGGGAGGTAAAAAAGAGACAAAAGAGTATATTAGAGGATAGAAACTTTTCGGGAGCTTAGCTTGTATGAATGTAGGTATGTATGGTATATTGTCTGTCTGTCTGTCTTTAATTTGTTTTGTGAACATTTAACAAAACTAAACCAATTAACAAAATAAATATTTGGACGCTGTACCAAATGATGAGACGTTACCGCAACAGAACAGTCCACTTTTCTTTCTAAGCGGTAAAATAATCTGATGGTTAGAAAAAAAAAATATATATATCCTTATAATGATTGATGATGCATTGGGGGGTATAGTTAATGGAAGTAAGGTGGGTTGTGCAAATAATGAGTTTTTTTTTAATTTTTTTATCATGATTTAAATGAGTTGCCAGTTAGTTGTTTATACGGATACAGTATTGGAGGAAACGATGTGGGGGGTAATAATGGAAGGGTGGAAGCACTATGTGGTAAATTAAGTAATTAGGCATTTGGGTTGCAATGATATAGTTTTTTTAAATTTTTTTTTCTCCCTGGAGGAGGGGGAAGTGAAATAAGGGATAGAAGGTAGGCTGTATGGAAATAGAGTAGGGACTGTAGCTCGTTATCTCTGAGGGGTATTAGCAGGAACACCGTGGGATGGTGTTCTTTTTTCTTTTCTAAGTAAGATTCTGCAAGGAATCTAGTTACTTAGTAGGGATGTGGAAACATTCCTTAATGGGGAGGGTATATGTTAGTTGCACTGAATTGTGTCTGTTTAATGGAAGGGTGCTGATAGCTCCCGGTGGTCTGGCAAGAGCCTGGTGTAGTGAACAGGAATCATGGTCCTATGCTTAGAATATTATCAATAAATGCACAGGGAATTAACTCCCCGCAAAAAACATATACGGTTTTAGAATTCCTGAGGAAAGAAAGAATTCAAGTTTGCGGGTTGCAAGAAACCCATTGGAAGGAGGGACAGTAGGTAAGGTTTTGGAATAAGCATTTCCCATATATATATATACCGCATCACTAGAAAATAAAAAAAAAAGACGGGTGGCAATCCTTTTTGCAGAAGATCTGTCTGTTCAGATTGTACATAGGGAAGTAGACCCGGAAGGGAGATACCTTATTCTTGTTTGCGAGATAAATAATAAGACCTATACGATTACAAATTTATACACACCTAATCAGTCCCCTATAAGGTTTTTGACAAAGGTATTAGCAGGGGTCGACAGAATTAGGCAAGGAATAAATATTGTTATGGGAGATTTCAACTGTGTAATGGATTGCATGATGGACAGGAAGACTATGAAGGGGGGGGGGGGGGAGCCAGATAAGAGTATACGGAACAACGCAAAAACATTAAGAGAACTGATTAGGAACTCCGACCTAATAGATCTATGGAGAGTCTTTCACCCTAGCGAAAGGGATTATACCTCCTTCTCTAAATCACATATTGCATACTCAAGGATTGACTTAATTTTTAGGGGGACTAGGATTGACGAAAACGTTAGGGAAGATAAAGATCCTGACTATTGCATGGTCCGATCACTGTCCAATCTTATTAGAATTGAAGGACCAAAACAAACTTGACAGATCTCAATGGAGGCTCAATGATTAACTATTAAACAATAAGGATAATTTAGCGCACCTAGCAAAAATTACTGACCTCTTCTTTGAGGAAAATAGAGATCGAGAGGTGAATGCACCAATTACTTGGTGCGCGTATAAAAGTGTTATTCGAGGTCACCTTATAAAACTAGGTGCACAGAAGAAAAGGTGGAGGGGCCTCACTCTATCGGAGCTTTATATTAAGTTGGATCAGTTAAGATCTAAGAACATAATAGCCCCTACACGACCAATAGCTAATGAAATAAACCAAGTGTAGAAAAGCATTAACAACTTACTACTGGAAAATGCAAATGAAGCACTTGAGTACGTTAAGAGGAAATGGTATTACCAGGGCAATAAAGTGAACAAATGGATGACTAGTAGATTAAAAGGGGTAAGAAATAAAAAAGTCATCAGCAGAATTAAGGATGGACAGGACTGGGCCATGATTCCAGATAAGATAGGCGAGGTTTTTAAAACTTTTTATAAACATTTAAATAATTTACCATCGAATAACCCACCCGGGCAAGCCCAGGAATATCTAGCAGGACTGGAGATGCCTATAGTAAAGGAGGAACAATTGGTAGATCTGAATAAACCCTTTACTGAGAATGAATTACAGAGGGCGATTGAAGGGCTAAAGATAGGTAAGGCCCCGGGCCCAGACAGGTTTAGTAGTACATTTTATAAAGTAATGATAGGTAATATTAAGAGGGATCTAATGGGGGTCTATAATACCCTGGGGATTGAAAATAATATACCAGCAGAAATGCTCCAGGTTCACATTATACCAATATTGAAACAGGGCAAGGATCCCACATTGGTGGGCAACTATCGGCCAATATCCTTACTGAATGTGGATATAAAGATTTATGCATCTATCATTGCGGGTAGAGTGAAAGAGATAATACCCACACTGATACATCCAGATCAGACTGGATTTGTCCCAGGAAGATTGGCCGCAGATAATATTAGAAGACTCCTTGACATACTGGAGCCAGTGGGCAGAAGCGGAGAGCCCCAGCTGACCCTTTCATTGGACGCCAAGAAGGCATTTGACAGGGTCGGCTGGGGCTTCCTTTAAGACTCCCTGATAGCATTTGGTTTCGGGGAGGCTATATTCAACAGAATTATGGCGCTATACACAATCCCTGAGGCTAGAGTAGTGGACAATGGGTTCACTTCGGGTTGGTTCTCCTTGTCAAATGGAGTGAGACAGGGTTTCCCCCTCTCCCCAGTTTTGTATTTGTTGACTATAGAGCCCCTGGCATCTGTGATTAGGCAGGATATCGGAATAGGAGGGTTTGAAACCTCAAAAGATACCATGAAAATAAGCTTAATCGCAGACAATGTTATTTTAACCCTTTGTCGACCGAAAGAATCAATGAGGGAACTGATGAAGGTGATATCTACCTTTTTGGAACTCTCTGTGTATTAACTCAATCTGGAGAAGTCAGTGACGCTACCTAGTAACATCACTGAAAGAGATAGGGCAGTATTATCAAAAGAATATGGGTTCAAGTGGGCTAACCAATGTATGGATTACCTGGGGGTTAAGATCTCTTCAGACCATGGGAAAACAGTGGAGAATAATTTCTTACCACTATTAAAAACTACAAACAAACAATTATTAGAATGGAAACCAAGGGCATTATCTTAGTGGGGTAGGATCAATATTGTGAATGGGTAACTCCTCCCAAAGTAGTCCTACGTATTTAGGATGATACCCCTAAGTATGCCTAAGCAATGGTTGAGTATGATCCAAAGGGCTATAATTAGATTCATATGGCAGGGAAAGAGGCCACGTGAGGCATCGGGCCCACTCTCTATGTCAGCATCCCAGGGAGGATTGGGTATGCCTAATATTGAAACATACTATGAGGCTAGTATGATCGCACATGCAATCATAACACAGAATGGCTGGTATATAATAGAGCAAGACAATACGAGGATTCAAGATCTAGGGACACTTTTTTGGAGGACTAAGTCTATGAGGGGGGGGGGGAAGAATTTACAATGCGGTAATTTGATCCTGAGTCATCTGATCTCCAGTTGGGAGAGGTTAAAAGGGAAAATGGGATTGAAAAATAAAATACTAAAAGCCTGTCCCACATTGTATCTTAAGGGGAATATAGCAGACCTTAACTTAACCAACTGGATTAAACATGGATTGGTAAAAATAGATAATCTATACGTACAGGGAAAGTTGAAAGCCTGCCCGCAGTTAAGGGAGGAGGCGGGACTACCAGGGAGTGAAATTTTCAATTACCTCAGAATCAAAGCATATTTGACAACATATGTTCCCCATGCTGTATTAAAAGGGGGGGGGGGAACTGGACCACATACTGGAATTGGACGATACAAAGCATATGATATCTAGATGTCGGGCCCTCTTAGAAGAGATAGGACCGGAGATAAAATATGAAGCAAAAATTAAGTGGCAGAATGATCTATCAGTAACAATCTCTGATGAGAAATGGACCGGCTCACAGATTATGATGTATAAAACAATACATTGTTTAAATCTGGTAGAGACACACTTTAAAGTTCTTAATCGTTGGTATCTGGTCCCAGCCCGATTGGCAAAAATGTTCCCTAGTAGTGATGTAGATTAATTTAGAAATAAACAAAAATGTTTAAAAGTCTATCTGTTCCTGTCCAAATCTGAGATGAATAAATTGCGTATACGCAGAAGTAAGTTCACACTGACACATGCAGTTCAGGTTAAAATAACTTCGAGGAAATTTATTAGCATCTGGCAAAATTCAGGCTTACAAGCCCTTATAAAGGCAGAATGACATCATCATTGAATATCAGATAATAACAAATAAACATCATTAATTGGGTTAAATGTTAAGTGGCTGTGTCAATGTCCACCCATCAATATGATTAATTGGCCCAGAAACTAAGTGGTTAGCTAGGTGTCCTCCCACCGAGAAGTGGTATTGTTCTGGACACGGGTGTGGACGGATGGCTCAAGCACCATCTTTCCCAGCACGAGGCTTACTCGGTGGAAGGGGGGGCTCGGGCATCATTTTGCGTAGTTAGTGATGTCAGTCTCGTGGTCGGGTGCAAGGTTCTTTTATGAATAGAACATTTCATTTGGCCGGTGTTCTCATGGCCTTCATATTATACTATGTTGCAAATGACAGGAGATTCAGTAATTCCGGGGCTAGTTATGTCCTTAGAGAGAGAATACAGTCTCTATTCATTATACTAAATACTGTCAGGAAATTCTGTCATGTAATGTGAACAAAATGGAGGGTCTGTCATAATGTGAGGTTAAAAATGGAGTTAGTACAATAATTCAATACAGGTTTCAATAAAGATTTTTAATAATTCTACATCAGTCCCCCCTATGAAATGTTAGATTCTAAAAGATAATATTTATTTGTTAGTATCAGAAGACGTGTTAGCCCAAAGGCACAGAAACCCCGTGGCCGCTAGCTTGGTGTTATTGCAAAGTGCAATCCTGTCCCTTCATCTGTCCCTAGTTGGCTAACTCATCCGTCTGCTGGGCACTCGAACGCTTCACTCCATGGGTATCCCGCAGTGGCTAGCCCACCACATCTCCACACGGTAGTCTTTCCCAAACAGACAGATGCTGTCCCTAAGCTGGTCCCTACCTAGAATTCTTGCACTTTATCAATAAAAAGGATAGTTTGTAGCGGTATACAGGGCGAGTTGATACCTTGGAAATCTTGGTCATCAACTGTGAGATGTGTGAAAGTGGGTGCCGCTTGGTCTACAGTCTTCAAGAGGAGTTTTCTCAGACAAGGGAGGACACAACAAACAAGAAGAGTAAAAATAAAAAGAAAAATTAGTATTGCTATACCAATATGCATTAAAGTCTTTTGCCATCCTGTCATCCAACCAAACCATCTCTCCCAGGGATCCTTTATCCCAGAATTCCTTTTTAACTCTTCAGAGAGCTCATTCAACTTCTCTATGGCTAAGGTAACTTTACCATTAGGGCCTGTGTTTTCTGGAATGTAAGTACAACATGTCATGGTGTCGGGCAAAAATTTACATACCCCTCCTTTTTCGGCTAGAATCATGTCTAAAGCCATTCTATTCTGGAAGGACATTTGGGACGTAGCCTGCAGCTGTTCGGCTAAGCCCTGGAGGGCATCCCTGGTGTAATTAACAAAACGTTGTTGGTTGTAATAAATGTAATTTATCCAATTTAAATTCTTGTTTGCAGTGACTATGGTAAAAAGTGATTCAAACCCTGCAGCAACTTCATCTCTTGCTTTAAACTCATTGGGCACCCCCCTAGGCACCCCAATGGCATCGATATAAACATGAGAGTCAAAACTGCCTTTAATTGGGGCTTCACGCTTTACTTTGGTTGGTGTGTGTTTGGACTCATGGGTGTCGGGGTGTGTGTCAGAGATAATGTGTATAGGCATGATGGCTTTGGCCAGAGTACACTCCCCCCACCATTCTTTGTCCATTCTGGATCTTAGCTGTAAATCCCCACACAACCAGTAAATATCCCCTAAAGATCTGGTATGGAATTGTAGAAGGTTCATGGAGACAGTTCTGTAGGTGGCACAATACCCTTTAGAGAAGTTACCCACAAATTTACCAATCCCATCATAATTAGCATAACAGGTGTAATTACCTTTATAAACTGTAACACCATCTGGGGGTTTGCAATCCTTGGCTAGAAGGGGATATTCTACTGTCCATGCTTTACATATGGACCTGTTGAATTCGTAATGATAGGCAAAAAGACTCAAAACACATTCTTCTACATCTACTGGCAAGGTTAAAGGCACGGTGCCCAGGTGAGGCCGGGCACCACCACACACATAGCATGCGGTTCTGTTATGCTTATTGGCATTATATTTCATCCATTCTAACCATAGATTAACATCGTTAAAACCTTTTTCAGCGGCCATGATATCTTCAAATGTGGGGTTTGCAATGGCCATCATGTCTTTAAAGGACTGGATGTGTGGTTTTAATGGATTTGAGACCATGTGGGTGGTCCCTTGCCACTGAGAAGAGTGGCACATATCTTTAAGGTAGAAATGCCCTAATTTGTTATAGGAACCCTTTTTCCAATACATTCCCATTACATACTGGTCTGCATCTGTTGGGCTGGGATGCTCAATATTCAGGATTAATTTCATTGGTATACCTCCTCCAGGTTTTCTTAGGGTCATTCTTTGGAGAAGGGATCTACCATGATCATCTACTTTAGATAAAGCACTTTTTGGTTTGTAACCCCAGGCAGGCCCGGCATTCCATCCTGCCGCCCCCCAATGGTTACAATTGTGCCCCCATTGTTTGTCAACTACACAAACATAGGGGTCCTTTGAATGAGGGATATCTCTATAGATATTCTGAATCTGTGACGTGGGGAATGGGCATTCTACGATGTCACAGTAATCAAAAGTATAAGTAGCCACACGGGTACATGATGAATTATACCAGAAGGTGTACCCACTGGCATCTTTGGTGATGGCTACTTGTTGGGCTTTAATTAAGCTGATTAAGGAGATAATATACCAGAGGTACATGGTTGTGTGGTACCGGCTTCCTCAGGGGCAGGAAGTTTCTTACAATGGGAAGCGTGGATCCAATGTGGCCTGCCGGCCAATTTGACGGAGGTTGCGGTGATCAGGAGAACCTGGAATGGTCCGTCAAATCTTGGTTCCAGGGTGTGTTTCCGCACAAATTTCTTGACTAGAACCCAATCTCCGGGAAGCAGGTTGTGAGTACCTGTATCCAAATCGGGATAGAAATTACTGATCAATGTTGTGATTCCGGGTGCTTCATAATACTTCTGTATGAGGGCAGCCATCAAGTCTTTTGACAGGTGTGCAGGTCCATGTGCCCATTGGACAACTGCTGGATATAAATTTTTAGGAAGGCAGAATTTAAAGTTGTTGTAGTATATTCCGTCCTTTAGGACAGCCCCTTTCTTCTTCCATTTCTGGATTGTTGACTGGTGTACCGGCAGTGGTAAGAAATCCTCTTCCAAATGAGGCCGAAGTCATGTGCCACACCCAGGGCATATCTTGAGTCTGTATAGATGTTGGCACGTTTTCCTTCGGAGATTTTGCATGCTGAAGACAGGGCTTGTAATTCAGCTTCTTGTGCAGACATTGCTGGCGGTAGAGATGATGATTTGATAACTTCATCTGTTGTGGTCACGGCTTATCCTGTGTGGTATTTTCCTTCTTCATCAGCATACCTTGAACCATCCACAAACAGAGTGAAGTCAGGATTTGTTAATGGATTCTCATGTACAGTTGGCAGATGTATTGTTTCCATTTTCATTTGTTCAAAACAGTCATGAGGTGTCTTTGGGTCATAGTTATTCACTACGACCAGGTCTTGGAATTCATTTTCCAGGAAATGGCGTGGCCATGCTTCAAGAAGGTCAGTTGTTGGGTACTTGACAATGCCATTTTCCTGTAGCTTTGATTCATCCATGGTGGCCCATAATTTTGCCATGGGCCCAAGATCATTCCATGATTTTGTTTTCAACTTGGTAACAGGGACATGTGGAATAGCAGTATCCCAATGACGGTACAAGTAATTGAGTTCTGGGGGTAGTTGGATCAGGACCATGCTATTGCCTTCAGAATCACAATAGAAGTCTTGGGCAGTGAGTTTCACCTCCACCCAGTGGTAGAGTTCATCTTCATAGCAAGGTTCAGGAGTGATGTTTGGCTTGTACCATGTGGTACAGAAGGCATATCCTGGACCCTCACAGAGAGGTGTTTGTTCTTTATAAAAGGTTAAATCAGGATGCATTCTCTTGATGGTCCCAGTGAGAAGAAAAACATAGGTTTCATCCATGATAAACCCATAGTGGATACCCCCCTCAGGGAGTGGAAGAAGAGTGGATGGATTAAGAACTTGACATCTGTGTATGGTAATGTTGTCAGGCAGCAGGAGATGACACTGTAAACGTAGGTGTCTAGCGGGAGACACATGCTTGAGCTGAACTTGGTTGATGATGGCAGAGATGTCATGAGGGGCCAATACAACCAAGGGGTGGCCAAGGACCAGGTCTGCAGTTCTTTCAATAAGTTCCCTTGCAGCAAAAACAGCTCTAAGACATGAAGGGGTCCCTCTGGCCACGATATCCAGCTGGCAGTAGAAAAATCCAATAGGCCTCTGGCGGCCTCTTAAATCATTTGTTTGGGTAAGTACTCCTGTAGCATGTCCTTGTCTTTCAGAGACAAATAATTTGAAAGGCTTGGTATAGTCTGGCGGGCCCAGAGCAGGAGCAGATGCAATGGCACGTTTTAGAGTATGAAAATTGTCCAGTGCTTTATTGGTCAGGCAAAATGGGTCTGACTTGAGTGCATCATAGAGTGGTTGCATAAGCAGAGAGGCTTCTGGGATCCATGCTCTGCAATAGGAAATGAGGCCTAAGAAGGCATGTAGAGATTTTGAGGTCTTTGGAGGTGGAATATCCAGTACGGCTCTTACTCGGTCCCGCGTGAGATGTCTGGTACCTTGAGATAGGCAATGACCAAGGAATAGTACTGTGGATTGACAGAATTGCAGCTTGAGACGTGAAGCTTTGCATCCTTGTTCTGCCAGATAGCAGAGGAGACTAATTGAACAGTCTTCAGTTGTAGGTATGTCATCTCCACAGAGTAATAAATCATCCACATACTGGAGGAGTACAACCTCTGGATGGTCTGTTTGCCATGGGTCAAGGATGGAGCACATGGCTTTTGCAAATTGACTTGGAGAGTTTTGTGCCCCTTGAGGCATGACAGTCCATGTATACTGTTGCATTTCATGAGTGAAGGCAAACAGATATTGGCAAATAGGATCCAGTGGAACACTGAAGAAGGCATTAGCCAGGTCAATGACTGTGAAGTATTTTGCAGATGGTGGGACGCCAGAAAGCAGAGTGCAATGATTCCCTTGCGTATAGAGTCTTTTACACCTTGGACAAATGCACCTGACAGCATTTGTGAATGAATCTTGTCAGTAAGGTCAAAACCCAAATCTGTAAACATTTGAAACAGTCTTGCATGAAACCTTTCCACTGATTCTCCTTTTTCTTGTATAATATCAGTAAGGAAGCGTGGAAAGGAGCTGCATTAGGGTTAAGGGAGTAAGTGGCGGCCATGTTGGATGTGGGCACATCCGGGGAAGACTGGGCCGGACTGGGCATGGCCGGGGTCTGAGGAGTGGCTTGGAAAAAGGGGTAGGGGTAATTTGAATAGGGCAAGGACATGGGGTATGGTAAGGGGTATGGCCAGGCCAACTGGGTGGGGGCTAGGGCGGAAACAGGGGAGGGCAGGACAGCTGGATAAGGATTAGGGGAGGAGGTGGAAACCTGGACTGTGGGAGGGGTGAGTAACGGAGAAGACAGAGAAGGATTAGTAGATATGGGTGTAGGAGGAGTAGCCGGAGCGGGTGTAGTAGGATTGGCAATAGCAAGGGAGGAGGGGTTAGTAAACTGGGTGGATGCAGATGGGATGGTAGAATTATCAACAGAGAGAGAGAGCGTAGAGAAGGAATGGTGGATGTAACATTTAGATTAGACACAGAAGGTAGTGCAGGGATGGATGAGGATGATGGGAATGTTAAGGATGATGAAGGGGAGAATAAAGATCCATCAGAATTCAGGACCGGGCAAACAGGGGAAGTGACGGGATAGGTATTGGGAGGGTCAGGAGTGGGGAACATGGTCAGCTGGCTATCGCTTGTTGCTGACTGAACCTTGAGAATGGACATCCCCTGGGCATCATCTTGGGGCGTTGGCTGAGGGGATGCCCCAGTAACACAATTCTTGTGATATACATACAGTTTTACACCTTTATGATTTATCTCTTCTTCAACCCAACCTTCCTGCTGAATAGCCTTCGCTACTCTGTACCATGCTTCAGTAGTACGCAATAAATCATTATCTGTAAGCTTGCCTTTCTTCTCTGTCAGTAATCTACGCCAGCTTTCCGGTTGTAATCTACCACATGAAGGCACAGCAATTTTACACACTTTAGCAATCTTTTCAACATTTTTAACCATCTCTTTACCCTCTCTATCTTCAACTAAGTCACACGCGAGCCAGCCCCTACTGGGCTTACTCGCTTCCTGTCCCATATCCCCCTATACAAAGTGTCCCAAGTATAGGTAAAGGAAAATGAAACAGAACGTCTACAGTGCTCGACTGCCACTAGGAAGGGTGGGTCCCTCCTAAGTGCGTCTTCCCAAAACGTAGACCAGTCACTGAATCCGTGTACCCTAGGTGGTAGCCACGGATTGGAGCGGGGTGAGAAGTGTGTGACCAATCACTTCTCTCACAAAGAGAAATAGAAATAAATAATACAGAAAATAGAATAAAGATAAAAAGTGAAAGTAGAGACAGACCCAGGAGTTTGAATGACTCCCAATTAAGACAACATTTAAGACAACATTTCAATTGAAATACAGTGCATGCAACACAGTTCAAATAAATTCAACAGTAATCCCTTTCCTTTACTCTTGTGGCCAAAGCCACCTCCCTCAACCTCGTAGTGTCCCCGCTCGGAGAACGATTTTCGTAAATCTCACTACCAGCGGCCGCGGAAAACAACTAACACCGGCCCGAGATCCGCCAGCCTCCCTCGTTACAGCAGTCCACTAAGTGTGGCCACCTCTATCCTCACTCCCGTAGTGCCCCTATGGACCCACCTATAAGTCTCACTACCCGTGGTGCAGGAAGACAGCAATGCCTGCTCGAATCCACCACCACAAAAATAAAATTCGGGAATGCCACCAGCTTCAGCGCTTCGAAACTGGAGGGTACCACCCTCTGCAAGCAGAGCAAGGTGCACAATGAAGCGGCTAGCTAGGCTATCAAAGTGACACCACGGGGGAATCCCCAGGAAGCAATGAGTCTACACCCCTCCACAGATTCCCCACCCTCTCTTTTTCCTTACTACTGTTAGCTAGACAGCACCTAAAAGAGAGAAAACAGGCAACGAGGACCCCCCAGGAAAACTTCCACAGGTCCACCCCCCTTTTTCCATACAGTCTGGGCCACGTGACTCCTAAAAGGGGTAAAACAGGCAACAGAAGACCCCCAGGCAACCTCCCACGGGTCCACCCCCCTTTTTCCAAAAAGAGGGAAAGAACAAAACTAACTAAACATAAACCACTAACATACCCAGGCAACAGATAGACTAAATGCAGGTAAACAAATGAGTAACAAGACACCGGGCAAGATATTACCTGTCTTTGATGCCCTCCCGGGAAGCAGTCCCAGACACGTGGACGGGTCAATCAAAGGGGCTGGAACATACCGGTGGCTCCTGCAGAAGTCTCTACCGTGTAATCAGAGGTGATCAGTCTCCCTTCCTTCCCCCCCGATTCCTCCGTCCAACAGCGTCTGGGCGCCAAATTGATGTAGATTAATTTAGAAATAAACAAAAATGTTTAAAAGTCTATCTGTTCCTGTCCAAATCTGAGATGAATAAATTGCGTATACGCAGAAGTAAGTTCACACTGACACATGCAGTTCAGGTTAAAATAACTTCGAGGAAATTTATTAGCATCTGGCAAAATTCAGGCTTACAAGCCCTTATAAAGGCAGAATGACATCATCATTGAATATCAGATAATAACAAATAAACATCATTAATTGGGTTAAATGTTAAGTGGCTGTGTCAATGTCCACCCATCAATATGATTAATTGGCCCAGAAACTAAGTGGTTAGCTAGGTGTCCTCCCACCGAGAAGTGGTATTGTTCTGGACACGGGTGTGGACGGATGGCTCAAGCACCATCTTTCCCAGCACGAGGCTTACTCGGTGGAAGGGGGGGCTTGGGCATCATTTTGCGTAGTTAGTGATGTCAGTCTCGTGGTCGGGTGCAAGGTTCTTTTATGAATAGAACATTTCATTTGGCCGGTGTTCTCATGGCCTTCATATTATACTATGTTGCAAATGACAGGAGATTCAGTAATTCCGGGGCTAGTTATGTCCTTAGAGAGAGAATACAGTCTCTATTCATTATACTAAATACTGTCAGGAAATTCTGTCATGTAATGTGAACAAAATGGAGGGTCTGTCATAATGTGAGGTTAAAAATGGAGTTAGTACAATAATTCAATACAGGTTTCAATAAAGATTTTTAATAATTCTACATCAGTAGAACAGATCCATGTTGGAGATGTGGGGTACAGCGAGGAGATTACACTCATGTCTGGTGGAATTGCCCACCAATATATCTATTTTGGGGAATGATCTGCCAAAAATTTCATAAATTAGGCATAGGGACCTTTGAGCTCAAACAAGAAATAATGTTGCTACACTTAGATGGCCATAAATGGCCTAAACCAGGCAGGATAGGGGGAGGGCTACTGGGGCTATAGCCCCGAATCCTCCCTCCATAGCCCCGAATGGAGACTCTGGGGCTACCATTGTTAATTTTTTTTCTCACCCATGCACTCCCGTTGGAGTCATCAGCTGGAGGGATATTTAAAAAAAAAAAAGTATTATGTCTTGGTGCCGATCAGCAGACCGGCACCTGCTCTATTCGCTTGCTTTGCTGCACACTGTAATCTATCCCTCCCCTGTGCTCACAGGTCCCCGCCTTCCCCAGCAGAGACCTGATTATTGGATACCACCCCCACTAGAAGGGCATCCAATAAGAGGCTGGGGGCAGGGACATCTCCGAGCCATGCACCAGACAGTGAGAGCCAGCATGCAGGGAGCTCCAGAGACCAGCAGCAGCCTCGAGGATCAGATGTCCTACCCAAACAGGGTAGGGTACAGAATATATTGAAGGGTAGAGTAGAAAATAAAATATTGGAGGAAAAAAAAAAATTCATGATGTGAACCACATTTCCCATAATGCCCAGCCAGCATCAAGGGGATGTTTAGCTGGCTAAGCACTATGGGAACTGTAGTTCACGGGTAACATACATTTTTTACTGTTGATTTAATTTCCCATCATGCTCAGCCAACATCATGTGGATGTTAAGCTAGCAGAGCATCATGGTAGCTGTAACTCCCACAATTTTATCTAGTGTTGGCTGCATTTCCCATTATGCTCAGCCAACGTCATGGGGAAGTTTAGCTGGCTGAGCATTATGGGAACTGTAGTTCACAGGTAACGCATTTTTTTTTTTATTTAGTGTTGATTTATTTTCCCATCATGCTAAGCCAGCATCATGGGGATGTTTAGTTGGCTAAGCATCATCGGAACTATAACTCCCACATTATTATCTAATGATAGCTGCATTTCCCATCATGCTCAGCTAATACCATGTGGATGTTTAGCTGGCTGAGCACTGTAGTTTACAGGTTTAAAGGTAACACCTACATTTTACTCTAGTGTAATTTCCCATAATGCTAAGCCAGCATCATGGGGCTGTTTAGCTGGCTGAGCATCATGGGATCTGTAGTTGATAGATAACTGCTGCATTTGTATCTAGTGTTAATTGTATCTCCCATTATGCCAATCCAGCATCATGGGAGCAGTATCTAGCTGAGCCTCATGGGTACTATAGTTAAAGGGACTGAGTCACCTAAACATTGCCTATACTGTCAGTGTAGAGAATTAAAAAAAAAAAATATGACAATCATCTATACGTTGTGTTAGCAAAACTGCAAGATAAAGTTAGGAGAGAAATATGTTTTAAATATGGCTGTGGTTTCTCCTGTTTATGACATCACCTGTGACCTAATAAGCAAATAAACTGCTTTTCAATGTGAAATGTGTAATTTGCATAGTAGGCCACAGGTGTCGCAGCACAGTGCATGGGCAGCCCATTTGTTAGGGAGAGCTAGAGATCTCCCTAGCAGAAATTGTGCTGTAATCTCAGACCTCGGTCAGTGCTGCCTTGCTTTTCACATGCATTGCATAGTGATGACTCTGAGAGTCAGAACATGATTGTCTAAGTCATTACTATGTGAGAGAGAGACAGTGTGAGAGAGAGATAGTTAGACAGTGTGTGAGAAAGAAACGATAGTGACACAGTGTGTGAGAAAGAGAGCGATAGTGACACAGTGTGTGAGAAAGAGAGCGATAGTGAGACAATGTGTGAGAGAGTGAGACGGTGTGTGAGAGAGAGTGAGACGGTGTGTGAGAGAGAGTGAGACGGTGTGTGAGAGAGGGAGACGGTGTGTGAGAGAGGGAGACAGTGTGTGAGAGAGGGAGACAGTGTGTGAGAGAGGGAGACAGTGTTGGAGTACGTGAGACAGCGTTTGAGAAAGAGAGAGAGAGAGTGTTTGTGAAAGAGAGAGAGACAGTGTTTGAGAAAGAGAGAGAGAGAGACAGTGTTTGAGAGAGAGAGAGAGAGAGAGAAGTGTTTGAGAAAGATAGAGAGAAACAGTGTTTGACAAAGAGAGAGAGAGAGACAGTGTTTGACAAAGAGAGACAGTGTTTGAGAAAGAGAGAGAGTGTTTGAGAGAGAGAGAGAGAGACAGTGTTTGAGAGAGAGAGAGAGAGTGTTTGAAAGAGAGAGACAGACAGTGTTTGAGAAAGAGAGACAGTGTTTGAGAACGAGAGACAGTGTTTGAGAACGAGAGACAGTGTTTGAGAAAGAGAGAGAGTGTTTGAGAGAGAGAGACAGTGTTTGAGAACGAGAGACAGTGTTTGAGAAAGAGAGAGAGTGTTTGAGAGAGAGAGACAGTGTTTGAGAAAGAGAGAGAGACAGTGTTTGAGAAAGAGAGAGACAGTGTGAGAGAGAGAGAGACAGTGTTTGAGAGAGAGAGACAGTGTGAGAGAGAGAGAGACAGTGTTTGAGAGAGAGAGACAGTGTTTGAGAAAGAGAGAGAGACAGTGTTTGAGAAAGAGAGAGAGACAGTGTTTGAGAAAGAGAGAGAGAGACAGTGTTTGAGAAAAAGAGAGTTAGACAGTGTTTGAGAGAGAGAGAGAGAGACAGTGTTTGAGAGAGAGAGAGAGAGACAGTGTGTGAGAAAGAGAGAGAGACAGCGTTTGAAAGATAGAGAGAGACAGCGTTTGAAAGATAGAGACAGACAGTGTTTGAGAGAGACAGACAGTGTTTGAGAGAGACAGATAGTGTTTGAGAAAGAGAGATAGTGTTTGAGAGAGAGAGAGAGAGAGAGAGTGTTTGAGAGAGAGAGACAGTGTTTGAGAAAGAGAGAGAGACAGTGTTTGAGAAAGAGAGAGAGACAGTGTTGAGAGAGACAGTGTGTGAGAAAGAGAGAGAGAGAGACAGTGAGTGAGAAAGAGAGAGAGAGACAGTGTGTGAGAGAGAGTGAATCCATGTTTGTGAGGCACACTTACATCCAGTTGGTTTTAAATCCATTTACATAAGATTGTTCATGTCCCAACGGGTCAATAAGTATTATCCGCTTCTGCGACATGATGACAATCTAAATGATTTGAGAGATACAATAAATTTCCTGGTGGCATTCATATGTTTAATACATAAACCAAATGACGCTGTGTGTGGTCATAGGTTTCAAATTATTTATCGGTATAATAAAACACAATTACTTAAATTATAACAGTGCGTGATAACATAAGTAAATAAACTTTGTTCAATAATAAATACCATTAAAATCCAATGGGATTGTTGGTTAAACGGGCAGATCCAGACATCCTTCTCTTGAAGCGCCATCTGAAGAATCGGTAGAAAATGTTAAACAAAATATATATATAGTTACACTTTACATTTTTAACAAGCAACTAACCTTTCCAAGCCTGTGCAACCCTGATGAAAATATTGCTGTCGCGATGCACGCCGACAGCAGGTGAAAAGGCTTCTATAAAGAAAACAATATATATTATTAGAATACAAAATAATACAAACATAAAACAAGCATACACTTAATTTACACTTGCCTGATGCTTTTCAACCAGTTGATGAAGGTAGGCATCAATCACCTGCATTATAAACAACATTGATACATTTAATAAAATAAAAGATAAAAATGTATTATAGATTAAAAAACATGAACACTGCACTCGCTTACTTCATCAACTAGCCACTGTGTCCCACGCAGTGTATGAAACGAGGATACATACAGATTGTATGGTCCCACCAATGCTGCCACTGAGTTGTCATCCTCAGCAGACCAAAGAATTTTAACTGTAAAAAAAAAAAAAAGGAAAGAAATTGAAACTGCAGGTGTGTTATTGTTTGCTTAACCACAATTAGCCAAAGTTAACACAGGTCGAGTATACCTTATCCACAAATTCTAAAAGATCAAATGATTTTATTTCAAATACAGCATCAGTCAGACATTGTATTATGTTATGTACTTTTTCTTTTACGCCTTTCCAGTGTACAAGGTTTTGGTGAAATATCAATTTATTTTTTCTTTATACTTGGATGCAATCTTCAAGAGAGATCCAGATATATGCTAATATTACAAAATACAAATCACTTATGTTCCCAGACATTTGTGGTAATGGAATAACTCGACCTGTATGGATTCTTTGGTCTGATATACAATTTTTTCAAATATTGAATAGAACATAATGCCAAACAGCGGCAACTTTAACCAAACAGGCTTAACGGCCCAATAACTGAAAAGGCCAGACCAACAGGGCACGGCCAAACAAATGACCAACAGGGTCAAACTAGCAAACAAATAACCCATTAAACTGCTACCTCTATCCTCAATGTTTTGCTGGAAATATGGAGAAGTCTTAAAAAAAAATTCAAGATTAATTTTAAATCAATTACATTTATCATAACTTTAAAACAAATATACTCCTTACAATGAAAACTATGTTGAGGAAACAGAACAAGACACACTATATTAAATGCAAATGTATACCAGCTATATAAGTATGGAGTTTGGTTGTACCTCATTAGTGCATTCACTTTTTATGGTGGCAAAATGGATAACTGAGGCCCTATGTGGCACGGAGGAAACACTGGTGATGATTTCTTCAGACGAAGCCTGTGTCTTTGGGGCTGTTGTTCGCGCACTCCTGATATAGGGTTTTATATGGTCGACGTTTATCTTTTGCTTCAGAGGCGCCCCATCTAAAGTACACAGCTTTACAACCTTGCTGCATATCTCCATGATGGTATACGGTCCAAAGAAATCAGGCTCCATCCTTCCTCCTTTTCGACCTTTTCTTCTCATATTGTAGAGGAGGACCTCGTTGCCAACACTGTATGAAATATTCTTATATTTTTTCAGCACTTTCTTCAAATGGGCCTTCTTTTGTTTCTCCTGTGATTTCTCCATGTTCTCAGATGTCTTTTCGTTAGAGTCTTCCAAGCGTGATTTCTTTTCATCAAAGTATCCCTCATAAGACGTCTCCTCGGGCAGAATGATGTTTTCAAGCTTGAAAATAAATAAATACATGTTTAAGATATTGTGTCACAATTATGCAGCTTAGAAATTATGTCAAGAAAAAAAAAAAGAAAA
The DNA here is from genome assembly GCA_036172795.1 of Pelodytes ibericus. Classification (NCBI taxonomy): domain Eukaryota; kingdom Metazoa; phylum Chordata; class Amphibia; order Anura; family Pelodytidae; genus Pelodytes; species Pelodytes ibericus. Next base: position 192,925,821 of record CM069861.1, read on the forward strand.
AATATGGAACTTTTGTATTACAATTATCTAGTTTTCAGTGAATAATTAAAATGATAATTATAGCTATTACCAGGATTATGGACACATATAAACTTTAAATATTGTTATGGCAGCAAAGTTTACCAAATAATAATGAACTAACAAATAACTAACTGTCAAATCTTATATGCCACTTATGTTGAAAATATACAAATACTTTTAATATAGGCAAATTATATATGAAAAAATACTCACAGGCAGGTTAACTGGCACTTCACAAGGGAAAACTGCCTCCCTTCCGTACATCAGAGCGAAAGGCGAAAACTTGGTGGTTGTTTGGATTTTAGATCTTAAAGAAAATAATGTAGCATCCAAATAAACATCCCAGTTCTTTTGCTTGTCAATCTTCAATTTTCTGAGAGCACTAGAATGAAAAAAAAAAGACAAGAAAAGATAATATCAATAACAAAACTCTGGTGCAGAATGTGCAATTTATAAAAATATAACCATCCAGTAACAGAAAACAAGTGGAATGGAAGAAGCACTTACATAAAGTTAAACATGTGGAGCCAAGTTCTAATAAAAGACAAAAAAACAAGACAATACACTTGCCGTTGTATATTATGATTGGTTTTTTCATCCAGGCCGTTCGTCTGAGGATGATAGGCAGTTGTCACACTTCTTTCTATTTCAAGTAGCGTACACATCTTGGCATTGATCTTAAAGAAAAATGAAAATATATAAATACAAAAAATAACATGATTGTACTTTCTATTTTTTTTAAAATGAGTACTTACTTTATTAACAAATTCTCGGCCCTGATCCGACAGAATCCTCTTAGGGCATCCATGACGGTATATCATGGAGCATAGATTCCGTACCACCTCAGCAGCCGACTTGGTCTTCATTGGAAATGCCTCAACCCATTTTGAAAAATAGTCCGTCGCCGTCAAGATGTAAGAATATCCATTGTTGCTTTTTATCAAAGGCCTATGAGGTCTATCCCAACCAGCTCCCAGACATCAGACACCTAATGAGATATATGTAATATGTCAGTATTTTTAATTGAAGCACGTAATAATATCAGTTAAGAAATACTAGAGTAGACATTTACCTTAATACACTGTAAGGGCAGGGGAGCTATCATAGGCCTTCCAACCTTCTGGCATTCATCGCACTCACTGATCTGTAGGAAATCAGTAGTTAAACCAGTGTACAGCATTCAGAAATTTTGCAAAAGGAAAATAAAATAAAAAAAATTGTGTACCCATTTCTCAATATCCACGCACATTCCATGCCAGAATAACCTCCGGGTAATTGCCATCCGTGTTTTAATGGTGCCTGATTGACATCCAAGATCTGAATTATGAATTTGTGCAAATAGCCTTTTTGCTTCTTCCCCGGATTTGACAACTGTCCTTCTTCCATGGAAGAGTTCTCCGTCTGTAACAAAAGAAAAATTCGAGAGCCTTATACATCACAAAACTATCTTACAAAGGCAATCAAATTTACTTTATTTCTAAAGTTATATCTCTGTGAGTAATTATAATTGGATGGCAATTCTCCCAAAGAGAGGTATTTGAGGACATCATTGTACCTTTTCTCAAGATCTATAAATACATAACACCATTGTCAGCTAAAATAATACACTCATTAGCGACCATCTGCACGAACTACTGATCATTACTAAACTGTAGACTATAAAAACTACCATAACTGCCATCAATAATGACCAAGGGTGGACTGACAACTCATGGTGTCCCCTTGCAAAAGAAGCTCAAGGGGCCCCATGTGCAAGCAACACCTATGTAGAAGCTCCGCACATATACAAGCCCCTCTCCCCACTTTCCTGATACATGGTTCTATTTATCCACCTTTCTTATTTTCAAGTCGATAAATAGAACCATTGTTACGGGAGGGCTACTAAATGGGTATCTCCTATCGGAATCAGTTCCACGAAATAACTCCTCAGGTAGAGGAAAAAACAAATATCTCTGGCTCCTGCTAGCACTTCCACAACAAAGCGGACGAGACCGGTCATGGGTAAAACAAGAAGAACTGTTTATTAATTCAAAACACAGGACATATTGTGGATGCCTAGGGCAGTGTTCTTACCAATTTCTCAAGCTAAATCCTATTGCACATGCGCTGTAGAATTTGCTCATTGTGCATCACAGCATTCATCCTGATGGGAGTTGTGATCACCACCTTTGGCTCACGTGCGTCCTCCTCTGTCCCCCATGTGTGACTTACACTTACTAGCCTACCATGCACTGATGTGCATGTGCTGTGGTGCGCAATGAGTAGAATTTGCTCTAGGAATTTGATAGCCCTAACAAAAAGCCCTAAGAAAAAAAAGCACGTACAGCAAGTGCGACAATCAGGCTGCCCGTGCGTTTTTTTCTTAGGAAGGGGCAGAGTGATGACAGGTCACGTGACCCGACGAGCACCTGGTCACATGACCTATCCACTCTCACCACGGGGAGCTGAGCAGCCAGCATATTAGGACACCATGCTGCCTGCCACCAGGGATCAGGTAAGTCATGGGGTGAGGGGGTGATGCAGGCATGTAATGGGATGATGGGGTTAATGGAGGCATGTCATGGGGGTGATGTGGGTTATGTCGTGCGTGGGTAGGGGGGTGTCCGAATTTTGTCTGCCTAGGGCAGCACAAAACCAAGATAAACCTCTGTGTATATGTATTATATCCTTTGTGTATGTGTGAACTAAAGTAACAAATCTTGATAACCTAACTTGAACATGAGAACTGTAACACGTTTAGCATAGCATAGTGAATGGAAACAGGACATAGGGGATTTCAAGTTCACACATAAACAAAGGAAACCAGAATTTACTGTAGAATACCATATTTGCTTGATTATAAGACGACCCCCCAAACTTTGGATATTCCTTTAGTAAAAAAAACTAAAAGCCTGAATATCAGACTACCCTATAGGAAAAAAGTTCAACTTGTATATATTCACATGTAAATTGATTTTTCATAAAAAAAATTATATCAACAAATGCATTTCTTGTTTTTATTTCCTTTTATGTGCCAATGCTGCCTCTCTCTTCCCCTCACCCCAGCTTTGTCTGTCCCACCCCCCCCAACTTTTTCTTTTTCTCTCTCTCCCCCTCCCTCCTAGGGTTGCCACCTTTTCTTCCAAAAAATCTCGTCCTTGGTACTGTCTCCATAGACTTAACATTGGCCTGATTCCAATTTTTTACTGGCCTGCCGGTAAAATACCGGCCAGGTGGCAACCCGACTCACTGCCATTGTTTCTCTGTCTGTTTCCCCCTCCCTCCCCTTGTTTCTCTCTGTCTCTTCACCCCCTCTCCTTCGTCTCTCTCTGTCTCTTCACCCCCCCTCCTCTTGTTTCTCTCTGTCTCTTCCCCCCCCCTCACCTTGTCTCTCTCTCACTCCCCCTCACCTTTTTTCTCTTTCCCTGGTGGCTAGTGGGGACATACTATCGTGCAGACACCCCCCGGCTGCCCAGAACTCCCTGGTGGGTAGTGGAGGCAGCTGGAGGATGTCTGCAGGATACGTGCAGACATCCCCTGCTGCTGCCCGCACTTCCGTCGGGACTTTTATGATGAAGCAAGAAGGACCCAGCTTCATCAAAAAAGTCCCAACGGACTGGTGGTTTTACAAACTGTATTAGGATATTGCACCAGCACCCACATTGCGCACCCACATTGCAAACCCAGGATTGCACAATATGGTTAACACTTACCATCAGACTGATTGATAAGATCAGACATTGTTACACAGGTGATCAGCTCAAAGGAAAAGCCTGTGAGGGGACAATAAGAACACATTTGTAACATATGATAAATGTCTTAGCACAATAAGTAAATTACTCACAGGTGGAGATGTTCTGACAAATGTATCAAGTGAATTCGACTGCACAGGCGCAGTAGAATTCACTCATTGCTCACCACAGCGCATGCGCACAAAGTTACAGCTGTCAATCAGCCGTAACTTTGTTAGAAAAGCACCTGCGCGAGGGACACACACATAACCTCCAGCACCCTCCGGATCAGGCAAAGTATAAGTGTCTTACTGATTATTGTTAATTACTAGCGTAGCAAGTAATGCGTAAAACACGTGGGACACACGGAAGCTTAAGGAGGTGATCACAACTACCATCAAGATGAGGCAGCCCCCCCGTGTGTGACTTCCACTTACTAGCTTAGCATGTGACTGATAGGACTTTTAGCAACTATACATTACCTGTCACCGCAGCAGATCCAAAGGGGGCATGGGATGGTGTGTGTCCTTCGCACATGCGTTCTTGTGCCAAAGTTACGGATGTTTGACAGCCATAACTTTGTGCGCATGAGCCGTGATGCATGAGACAGTGTGTGAGAGAGAGAGAGACAGTGTGTGTGAGAGAGAGAGACAGTGTGTGAGAGAGAGTGAGACAGTGTGTGAGAGAGAGTGAGACAGTGTGTGTGAGAGAGGGAGACAGTGTGTGAAAGAGTGAGACAGTGTGTGTGTGAGAGAGAGACAGTGTGTGTGTGAGAGAGAGACAGTGTGTGTGAGAGAGAGAGACAGTGTGTGTGAGAGAGTGAGACAGTGTGTGAGAGAGAGTGAGACAGTGTGTGAGAGAGAGTGAGACAGTGTGTGTGAAAGAGTGAGACAGTGTGTGTGTGAGAGAGAGACAGTGTGTGTGTGAGAGAGAGACAGTGTGTGTGAGAGAGAGAGACAGTGTCTGTGAGAGAGAGAGACAGTGTATGAGAGAGAGTGAGACAGTGTGTGAGAGAGAGTGAGACAGTGTGTGTGAGAGAGGGAGACAGTGTGTGAAAGAGTGAGACAGTGTGTGTGAGAGAGGGAGACAGTGTGTGTGTGAGAGAGAGAGAGAGACAGTGTGTGTGAGAGAGAGAGAGACAGTGTGTGTGATAGAGAGAGAGAGACAGTGTGTGTGAGAGAGAGAGAGACAGTGTGTGTGAGAGAGAGAGAGACAGTGTGTGTGAGAGAGAGAGAGACAGTGTGTGTGTGTGTGTGAGAGACAGTGTGAGAGAGAGACAGTGTGAGAGAGAGACAGTGTGTGAGAGAGACAGTGTGTGAGAGAGACAGTGTGTGAGAGAGAGTGAGACAGTGTGTGAGAGAGAGTGAGACAGTGTGTGAGAGAGAGTGAGACAGTGTGTGAGAGAGTGAGACAGTGTGTGAGAGAGTGAGACAGTGTGTGTGAGAGAGTGATAGTGTGTGTGAGAGAGTGACAGTGTGTGTGTGTGAGAGAGAGAGAGACAGTGTGTGTGTGAGAGAGAAAGACAGTGTGTGAGAGAGAGTGAGACAGTGTGTGAGAGAGAGAGAGAGAGAGAGAGAGAGACAGTGTGTGTGTGTGTGAGAGAGAGACAGTGTGTGAGAGAGAGTGAGACAGTGTGTGAGAGAGAGTGAGACAGTGTGTGAGAGAGAGTGAGACAGTGTGTGAGAGAGAGTGAGACAGTGTGTGAGAGAGTGAGACAGTGTGTGTGAGAAAGTGAGACATTGTGTGAGAGAGGGTGACAGTGTGTGAGAGAGAGGGAGACAGTGTGTGTGAGAGGGAGACAGTGTGTGTGTGAGAGAGAAAGAGACAGTGTTTGAGAAAGAGAGAGAGAGAGAGAGAGAGATAGTGTTTGTGTGAGAGAGAGAGAGACAGTCTGTGTGCGAGAGAGAGAGACAGTGTGTGTGAGAGAGAGAGAGAGAGAGACAGTGTTTGTGTGAGAGAGAGAGACAGTGTTTGAGACAGAGAGAGAGAGAGTGTTTGAGAAAGAGAGAGAGAGAGTGTTTGAGAAAGAGAGAGAAACAGTGTTTGAGAAAGAGAGAGAGACAGTGTTTGTGAGAGAGTGAGACAGTGTGTGAGAGAGAGTGAGACAGTGTGAGAGAGAGTGAGACAGTGTGTGAGAGAGAGTGAGACAGTGTGTGAGAGAGTGAGACAGTGTGTGAGAGAGGGAGACAGTGTGTGAAAGAGTGAGACAGTGTGTGTGAGAGAGGGAGACAGTGTGTGTGATAGAGGGAGACCGTGTGTGAGAGGGAGACAGTGTGTGTATTAGAGAGAGAGAGACAGTGTTTGTGTGAGAGAGAGAGAGAGAGAGAGACAGTGTTTGTGTGAGAGAGAGAGAGAGACAGTGTGTGAGAGAGAGAGAGAGACAGTGTGTGAGAGAGAGTGAGACAGTGTGTGAGAGAGAGTGAGACATTGTGTGAGAGAGGGAGACAGTGTGGGAGAGAGGGAGACAGTGTGTGAGAGAGTGAGACAGTGTGTGTGAGAGATTGAGACATTGTGTGAGAGAGGGAGACAGTGTGTGAGAGAGACCGTGTGTGTGCGAGAGAGAGACAGTGTGTGTGTGAGAGAGAGAGACAGTGTGTGTGTGTGTGTGTGAGAGAGAGAGACAGTGTGTGTGTGTGAGAGAGAGACAGTGTTTGAGAAAGAGAGAGAGAGAGACAGTGTTTGAGAAAGAGAGAGAGAGAGAGATAGTGTTTGAGAGAGAGAGAGATAGTGTTTGAGAAAGAGAGAGAGACAGTGTTTGAGAAAGAGAGAGAGAGAGAGACAGTGTTTGAGAAAGAGAGAGAGACAGTGTTTGAGAAAGAGAGAGAGAGAGAGACAGTGTTTGAGAGAGAGATAGTGTTTGAGAGAGAGACAGTGTTTGACAAAGAGAGAGAGAGAGAGAGACAGTATGTGAGAAAAAGAGAGAGTGAGAGTGTGTGAGAAAAAGAGAGAGAGAGACAGTGTGTGAGAAAAATGGAGAGAGAGAGACAGTGTGTGAGAGAGAGAGAGAGAGAGAGAGAGAGAGAGAGAGAGAGACAGTGTTTGAGAAAGAGAGACAGTGTTTGAGAAAGAAAGAGAGATAGTGTTTGAGAAAGAGAGAGACAGTGTTTGAGAAAGAGAGAGAGATAGTGTTTGAGAGAGAGAAAGACAGTGTTTGAGAGAAAGACAGTGTTTGAGAGAGAGACAGTGTTTGAGAAAGAGAGAGAGAGAGACAGTGTGTGAGAAAGAGAGAGAGAGAGAGACAGTGTGTGAGAAAGAGAGAGAGAGAGACAGTGTTTGAGAAAGAGAGAGAGAGACAGTGTTTGAGAAAGAGAGACAGTGTTTGAGAGAGAGAGAGTGTGTTTGAGAGAGAGAGACAGTGTTTGAGAGAGAGAGAGAGACAGTGTGTGAGAAAGAGAGAGAGACAGTGTTTGAGAAAGAGAGAGAGAGACAGTGTGTGAGAGAGAGAGAGAGACAGTATGTGATAAAGAGACAGTGAGTGAGAAAGAGAGAGAGAGACAGTGAGTGAGAAAGAGAGAGAGAGACAGTGAGTGAGAAAGAGAGAGAGAGACAGTGTGTGAGAAAGAGAGAGAAAGAGACAGTGTGTGAGAAAGAGAGAGAGACAGTGTTTGAGAAAGAGAGAGAGACAGTGTTTGAGAGAGAGAGACAATGTTTGAGAGAAAGACAGTGTTTGAGAGAGAGAGAGACAGTGTTTGAGAAACAGAGAGAGAGAGACAGTGTGTGAGAAAGAGAGAGAGAGAGAGACAGTGTTTGAGAAAGAGACATAGTGTTTGAGAGAGAGTGAGAGAGTGTTTGAGAGAGAGAGACAGTTTTGAGAGAGAGAGAGACATTGTGTGAGAGAGAGAGACAGTGTGTGAGAAAGAGAGAGAGAGACAGTGTTTGAGAAAGAGAGAGAGACAGTGTTTGAGAAAGAGAGAGAGAGACAGTGTGTGAGAGAGAGAGAGAGAGAGAGACAGTATGTGAGAGAGAGAGACAGTATGTGAGAGAGAGAGACAGTGAATGATAAAGAGAGAGAGACAGTGAGTGAGAAAGAGAGAAAGAGACAGTGTGTGAGAGAGAGAGAGACAGTGTTTGAGAAAGAGAGAGACACAGACAGTGTGTGAGAGAGAGTGAGACAGTGTGAGAGAGAGAGAGAGGGAGAGAGAGAGGCAGTGTTTGAGAAAGAGAGAGAGATAGTGTTTGAGAGAGAGAGAGAGAGAGAGAGAGAGAGTGTTTGAGAAAGAGAGAGAGAGAGAAAGTGTTTGAGAAAGAGAGAGAGAGACAGTGTTTGAGAAAGAGAGACAGTGTTTGAGAGAGAGAGAGAGAGAGACAGTGTTTGAGAGAGAGAGAGAGAGAGAGAGAGATAGTGTTTGAGAAAGAAAGAGAGAGACAGTGTTTGAAAAGAGAGAGAGAGAGAGAGAGACAGTGTTTGAGAAAGAGAGAGAGACAGTGTTTGAGAGAGAGATAGACAGTGTTTGAGAAAGAGAGAGAGACAGTGTTTGAGAAAGAGAGAGAGACAGTGTGTGTGAAAAAGAGAGAGAGAGACAGTGTTTGAGAAAGAGAGACAGTGTTTGAGAGAGAGAGAGAGAGAGAGACAGTGTTTGAGAGAGAGAGAGAGAGAGAGAGATAGTGTTTGAGAAAGAAAGAGAGAGACAGTGTTTGAAAAGAGAGAGAGAGAGATAGTGTTTGAGAAAGAGAGAGAGTCAGTGTTTGACAAAGAGAGAGAGAGACAGTGTGTGTGTGAGAGAGAGACAGTGTGTGAGAGAGAGACAGTTAGTGAGAAAGAGAGAGAGAGAGACAGTGAGACAGTGTGTGAGAGAGTGAGACAGTGTGTGTGAGAGAGTGAGACAGTGTGTGAGAGAGTGAGACAGTGTGTGAGAGAGACAGTGTGTGTGTGAGAGAGAGAGACAGTGTGTGTGTGAGAGAGATAGTGTTTGAGAAAGAGAGAGAGATAGTGTTTGAGAAAGAGAGAGAGAGAGAGATAGTGTTTGAGAAAGAGAGAGAGAGAGACAGTGTTTGAGAAAGAGAGAGATAGTGTTTGTGAGAGAGAGAGAGAGAGAGAGAGAGAGAGAGTGTGTGTGAAAAAGAGAGAGACAGTGTGTGAGAAAGAGAGAGACAGTGTTTGAGAAAAAGAGACAGTGTGTGAGAAAGAGAGAGAAAGAGACAGTGTGTGAGAAAGAGAGAGACAGTGTTTGAGAAAGAGAGTGAGACAGTGTGTGAGAGAGAGTGAGAGAGAGTGAGACAGTGTGTGAGAGAGTGAGACAGTGTGTGTGAGAGAGTGAGACAGTGTGTGTGAGAGAGTGAGACAGTGTGTGAGAGAGTGAGACAGTGTGTGAGAGAGACAGTGTGTGTGTGAGAGAAAGAGACAGTGTGTGTGTGTGAGAGAGAGATAGTGTTTAAGAAAGAGAGAGAGATAGTGTTTGAGAAAGAGAGAGAGAGAGAGACAGTGTTTGAGAAAGAGAGAGATAGTGTTTGTGAGAGAGAGAGAGAGAGAGAGAGAGAGTGTGTGTGAAAAAGAGAGAGACAGTGTGTGAGAAAGAGAGAGACAGTGTTTGAGAAAAAGAGACAGTGTTTGAGAAAGAGAGATAGTGTTTGACAGAGAGAGAGAGAGAGACAGTGTGTGAGAAAAAGAGAGAGAGAGACAGTGTGTGAGAAAAAGAGAGAGAGAGACAGTGTGTGAGAAAAAGAGAGAGACAGTGTGTGAGAAAAGGAGAGAGAGAGAGACAGTGTTTGAGAAAGAGAGAGAGAGAGAGAGTTTGAGAAATAGAGACAGTGTTTGAGAAAGAGAGAGAGAGACAGTGTTTGAGAGAGAGACAGTGTTTGAGAGAGATAGAGAGAGAGAGAGAGAGAGACAGTGTGTGAGAAAATAAGAGAGAGAGACAGTGTGTGAGAAAAAGAGAGAGAGATATAGTGTGTGAGAAAAAGAGAGAGAGAGAGAGACAGTGTGTGAGAAAAAGAGAGAGAGAGACAGTGTGTGAGAAAAAGAGAGAGAGACGGAGTGAATTTGTGTTTGTGTGAGTGAGCCCATCTGGGCTCTAGCCCCAGATCATTTGGAGACCTAGCAACGCCCCTGGAAATAAAACAATAGTGCTTCCATCATGCAATCATGTGACTATCGGGTGATTTAAAAAACACCCAGCACTTTCATTCAGTGTTTGGTTATTCTCCTTGTGAGCTTCCTATCTCCTATGATTTTTGTTTTCCTCTTTTTGATCTTGGATTGTTCCTGACTAGTGTTGAGTGAACCCGAACCGCACCGTCCGGGTTCGTACCGAACATTACGTTTTTTGGACCCCGGACCCGAACACGGACATTCCACACAATGTTCGTGTTGGAGTTTGGGGTTCGGCAGGGCCGGTGCCACCTGTAAGGTGACCTAGACAGCGGCCTAGGGCGCAACTTAGCAGGGGGCACCGGAACCGTGAAAAAAAAATCCTCCCCCTTCACCCTTACTTACCTCCTCGCTGCTGCCCTGTCTCCCAGTGCAGGTCCGTGGCTGTGAGGGAAGCATTCTGCGCTCCCCTCGAGCCGATGTGTGTTCAATAAAGTTTGTGTAAACTTTATTTTTTAAACAAACTTTATTGGACAGGAACGCACAGTGCTTCCCTCACAGCCACGGACCTGCAGCACCGGGAGACAGAGCAGAAGCGAAGAGGTAAGTAAGGGGGAAGGGGGGAGGAAGAAGGTGGCTAAATCCTGGCACTGAGAGGCATAATAATGGCATATTGAGGGGCATAATCCTGGCATATTGTGTGGGAATATCCTGGCATATTCAGTGGCATAATAATTCTGGCATATTGGGTGGCTAAGTCCTGGCATATTGGGTGGCTAAGTCATGGCATATAAAGAGGCATAATCCTGGCATATTGAGTGGCATAATCCTGGCATATTGAGGGGCAAAATCTTGGCATATTGTGTTGGAAAATACTGGCAGATTGAGTGGCATAATAATCCTGGCATATTGGGTGGCTAAGTCCTCGCATATTAAGAGGCATAATAATCCTGGCATATTGAGGGGCATAATCCTGGCATGTTGTGTGGGAAAATCCTGGCATATTGAATGGCATAATAATCCTGGCATATTGGGTGGCTAAATCCTGGCACATTGAGAGGCATAGTACTGGCATATTGAGGGGCATAATCCTACAGCGATTATTCAAATTACAGTGATTATTTTAGTGGGTGCTATACTACATATTTGTACCCTGCCCTGAGCCCAGTGCCACAGAGAGTGCAGTGCACTTGCAACTGCATGTGTGCCAGGCACATGACTTTAATCCTGTTCTGTTAGCTCAGTGGAAAACATCTAGACATTTTTAAATACTGCAATTTGTTGGTGTTAAATTTTACATTTGCGTCCTGCACTTCATATCTGAGAGTCAAATAGAACAGTCCAATACTGTGCTTACAGCGCACTTTGAAAAATTCTAATTGTTTGGAGTGCTAAATAGTACATTTGCGTCTTGCCTGCCAAACCCGAACATCCAGGTGTCCGCTCAACTCTATTCCTGACGCTGATCCATATCTGGTGCCCCTGATCTTGGACTGCCTTTTGTTTTGCCTCTTTGCCTGATACACTGACCCCGGACTCCTGACTATCCTATTCCCTGCTGATTTTGTACTCCGCTACTTTATTCCTTCTAACACTACTAGTTCTGCTAAGCTGTGTCACCTGCATCTTGCCAAGTTCTGCTACACGGTGTTACCTGTCCCTGTCAAAGTTTACTAAGTTTTAATACCTATATCTGCCAAGCTCTGCTAAGCTGCGTTACCAGTTCCTGCCAAGTTCTACTAAGCTGTATCACCTGCACATGTGAGGATCTGCTAAGCTGTGTTACCTGCATTTGTCAAGGTTTGCGAAAGCTGTGTTACCTATGCCTGCATATCAACTATATTTCTCTGCTACAGTAAGTCTCGTCTTACGATTGATTTTTTATATCCATGTTGCATTCCTGCATATTGGTCTCCCATCCTTGTACCTACCCTCACAGTTACTTCCCCTGCAAGAAAATGGGAAAGTAGACAAAGCAGGCAACAAACACTTAGGTTTACCTGTTACATATTATTATAAAAACAAGACGGAGTAGGGGCGCATGTACCGGGAAGAGAAACAAAAAAACAACAATAGTGCAACACAGTTTAAATATAATTGGATGTATAGTAAATCTCTACAGGGGTGCACTCACAAACGGATATTGAAATCAGGCTCATCAGAATATTGTAGTCAGTCGGTTTTAATCATTTCCATCTAAAAAACACATTAAAAAGCCATTGCGCAGTGGCTAACACAAACCAGGCAATAAAAACAATGGATACACGTACAAAATATAAAGCACTTAAAGTGCAACTTGCGTGAAAAAGTCCCGAGAGGTAATACTTCTTTCCTGCTGCCACCAGGATAAGACACTCAGGCTCTTTTCTTTGAAGAAATAAACAGCTGGATCCACTTCTCAACGCGTTTCGCCGGCTCTGCTGTCGGCTTCCTCAGGAGATTGATGCTTTGTGCAAATTTGCAAATAAAGTGCTGAAAGACTGTAGCTAGGAAAAAGGCCTTAAAAAGGCTTCACAAAATACAATAACGTAGAACACCTGTGAAAAACACACAAATTAGGAGAGGGCACTTGTCTATGACGCAAGTGGGGGGAGGAAAAAACCCCACTATGCGTCCAGACTATGCGCGATCACGTGACCCGGACTGGAGAGAAAGAGCCTACCTCCCTAACTATCCTCCCCGTCTATAGCTGTCACTCAGCGTGTAGGCTGACTCCCCGTGACGTGACTTCTAGCGTCTATCCATAACCAACGAGAAGCGTTGGATAGATAGTCCGGGACACGTGACCTCCCGTCCAACACATACTGACTTACATAATACCTGACAGATCTATACACAAACGCCTTGCCTCTAGAGATAACGAGCAATGAACCTTATCATGTTGAAAAAAAGAAGATCAACCAAAAAAATGTAACCAAAAAAATAAATGAAAGACAAATGAAATAAAAATGATGATGAGAAATAATAATAGAAAAAAGAATGATAATTGGCAAATGGAAAAGGGGACAATACTGCAGAGGAAAAAAAAAAAAAAGAGAATTAAAAGGAAAAAAATAATAAAATAAAATAAAATAAAATAAAAGGAAAAAGGAAAAAATAATTAAAAGGAAAAAAATAAATAAATAAATGAATGGGTAGATAGATGGGAAAGATGTTGAATAGATAAATGAATAGATGAAAAGAGTGGATGTGATGATAATGAAAAATAGAAAAGGAAAAAAGAAAGAAGAATGAAGAAATAAAGAATGAAAGAATAATTATAATGGAGAGTAAAAAATGTATATATATATATCTGTGGTGTGAAAGAATTGTATGAATAAATAATGAAAATAATGGAGGAAAAAATAGTAATAATAAAATAAAATAAAATAAAATAAAAAATGAAAAGAATGAAAAACAGGGAAAAAAATGGGAGAAGTGTATGCAGGATAAAAAAATAAATATAGAAAATATATATATAAAAAAATATATATAAAAAATATATAAAAAATATATATATAAAAAAACAAAAAATATATTAGTCTACAAAAAATAAGTGGCTCAGCGTGTGGCAGTATCTGTGTACATACTAACACATCAATAACATAATATACATAAATTTATACAAGTGACATCAATTAATAGGATATGGGAAACCAGATTATACATTGTATATAATGAGGACTAATAGTCCTATAGAATTACAGTATACCCTATTGACAAACAAGGGTATTATATTTTGAACATTTAGAGGTAACTGATATGGACCTATAGTCTTCGATGGTAAGAAGCTGTGAAAAACATGGAGACATCTGTTAGCATATCAGAGACAAAATCATTAGAGTGGTATGGTAGGTTGCCCAGAGAGGGAAGAGATGACTTTATATAGGTCAATGATCAGTGAAGTTTAGAGATAGCCCAAAGGAAGGTTCAATTTAAATGAAGGACAGAATATCCAATTCAGTGTTTAGTCCACCATTTTTAAAGGTTTTAAATTTAAAGATCCATTCAGTTTCTTTTTTGGATAGTGTTTCTGCATGATTTCCCCCTCGCCAGTGGGGCTCTATTTTGTCAATTGCGGACGCTGAAAATGTGTCTAGTGTGAAAGCTCTACATTGATTGCAGTGAATAGGAATGCTGTGTTTCTTACTTTTATTTCTAATGCCCCCTATATGTTCCAATGCTCTTACTTTAAATTTTCTTGTGGTTCTCCCTATGTATTGTGCATTACAGGCACATTGTAGTAAATATATAACATTTTCAGATTCGCAACCGACAAATTTTTTAATATCATACACATGACCTGTATTCGTACAGGTGAACTTTGTTATCTTTTTTGGTTGTTGTTTTAGAAGTTTGCATAGTTTGCATCTCCCACATTTATGAAAGCCATAATTTGTGCCAAAGAACTGTCTGCTTACTGTAACTTGTTTCGGCAGGACACTTGGAGCTAAAATCTGTTTAATGCTTTCTGTTTTTTTATAAATAATCTGAGGTTTTGTCGGAATGTGGTCTTTTAAGATCTCGTCTTGTTTAATTATATGCCAATGTTTTTCTAAGGTTTTTTTAATTCGATTTGCTCCACTATTGTATTTCGTCAGGAAGGCAAAAGAGAAATCGTTTTTCGTACTCAGGGGTTTAGGTTTATCTTTTATTAATGTTGCTCTCTCCATATTCTGTACATCAAATAAACTTTTGCTCAATAGAGTTTGTGGATAGTTTTTTTCCTGGAATTTTTTAATAAGAGTACTGCTTTGTCCGAGAAATTCTCCATCAGAAGTGCAATTTCTCTTAAGTCTCATCATTTGGCCTTTCGGGATGTTGTTCAACCAGCTCGGATGGTGACAACTTGAGTAATCAATATAACCATTGCCATCAGAAGGTTTAAAATAAGTTTTGGTTAATACCTTGTTATCCTCTATGTACAGGGTTAAATCTAAAAAATCTATGGTGTCATCTTGTATGTTAGAGGTAAAGTGAAGTCCGTGCTGATTACTGTTTAGGTGCAACACGAAGTCCTGTAGGGACTCCCTGTTGCCACGCCAGACAATCAGCACGTGCCAAATGATGAGACTTAAGAGAAATTGCACTTCTGATGGAGAATTTCTCGGACAAAGCAGTACTCTTATTAAAAAATTCCAGGAAAAAAACTATCCACAAACTCTATTGAGCAAAAGTTTATTTGATGTACAGAATATGGAGAGAGCAACATTAATAAAAGATAAACCTAAACCCCTGAGTACGAAAAACGATTTCTCTTTTGCCTTCCTGACGAAATACAATAGTGGAGCAAATCGAATTAAAAAAACCTTAGAAAAACATTGGCATATAATTAAACAAGACGAGATCTTAAAAGACCACATTCCGACAAAACCTCAGATTATTTATAAAAAAACAGAAAGCATTAAACAGATTTTAGCTCCAAGTGTCCTGCCGAAACAAGTTACAGTAAGCAGACAGTTCTTTGGCACAAATTATGGCTTTCATAAATGTGGGAGATGCAAACTATGCAAACTTCTAAAACAACAACCAAAAAAGATAACAAAGTTCACCTGTACGAATACAGGTCATGTGTATGATATTAAAAAATTTGTCGGTTGCGAATCTGAAAATGTTATATATTTACTACAATGTGCCTGTAATGCACAATACATAGGGAGAACCACAAGAAAATTTAAAGTAAGAGCATTGGAACATATAGGGGGCATTAGAAATAAAAGTAAGAAACACAGCATTCCTATTCACTGCAATCAATGTAGAGCTTTCACACTAGACACATTTTCAGCGTTCGCAATTGACAAAATAGACCCCCACTGGCGAGGGGGAAATCATGCAGAAACACTATCCAAAAAAGAAACTGAATGGATCTTTAAATTTAAAACCTTTAAAAATGGTGGACTAAACACTGAATTGGATATTCTGTCCTTCATTTAAATTGAACCTTCCTTTGGGCTATCTCTAAACTTCACTGATCATTGACCTATATAAAGTCATCTCTTCCCTCTCTGGGCAACCTACCATACCACTCTAATGATTTTGTCTCTGATATGCTAACAGATGTCTCCATGTTTTTCACAGCTTCTTACCATCGAAGACTATAGGTCCATATCAGTTACCTCTAAATGTTCAAAATATAATACCCTTGTTTGTCAATAGGGTATACTGTAATTCTATAGGACTATTAGTCCTCATTATATACAATGTATAATCTGGTTTCCCATATCCTATTAATTGATGTCACTTGTATAAATTTATGTATATTATGTTATTGATGTGTTAGTATGTACACAGATACTGCCACACGCTGAGCCACTTATTTTTTGTAGACTAATATATTTTTTGTTTTTTTATATATATATTTTTTATATATTTTTTATATATATTTTTTTATATATATATTTTCTATATTTATTTTTTTATCCTGCATACACTTCTCCCATTTTTTTCCCTGTTTTTCATTCTTTTCATTTTTTATTTTATTTTATTTTATTTTATTATTACTATTTTTTCCTCCATTATTTTCATTATTTATTCATACAATTCTTTCACACCACAGATATATATATATACATTTTTTACTCTCCATTATAATTATTCTTTCATTCTTTATTTCTTCATTCTTCTTTCTTTTTTCCTTTTCTATTTTTCATTATCATCACATCCACTCTTTTCATCTATTCATTTATCTATTCAACATCTTTCCCATCTATCTACCCATTCATTTATTTATTTATTTTTTTCCTTTTAATTATTTTTTCCTTTTTCCTTTTATTTTATTTTATTTTATTTTATTATTTTTTTCCTTTTAATTCTCTTTTTTTTTTTTTTCCTCTGCAGTATTGTCCCCTTTTCCATTTGCCAATTATCATTCTTTTTTCTATTATTATTTCTCATCATCATTTTTATTTCATTTGTCTTTCATTTATTTTTTTGGTTACATTTTTTTGGTTGATCTTCTTCTTTTTTTCAACATGATAAGGTTCATTGCTCGTTATCTCTAGAGGCAAGGCGTTTGTGTATAGATCTGTCAGGTATTATGTAAGTCAGTATGTGTTGGACGGGAGGTCACGTGTCCCGGACTATCTATCCAACGCTTCTCGTTGGTTATGGATAGACGCTAGAAGTCACGTCACGGGGAGTCAGCCTACACGCTGAGTGACAGCTATAGACGGGGAGGATAGTTAGGGAGGTAGGCTCTTTCTCTCCAGTCCGGGTCACGTGATCGCGCATAGTCTGGACGCATAGTGGGGTTTTTTCCTCCCCCCACTTGCGTCATAGACAAGTGCCCTCTCCTAATTTGTGTGTTTTTCACAGGTGTTCTACGTTATTGTATTTTGTGAAGCCTTTTTAAGGCGTTTTCCTAGCTACAGTCTTTCAGCACTTTATTTGCAAATTTGCACAAAGCATCAATCTCCTGAGGAAGCCGACAGCAGAGCCGGCGAAACGCGTTGAGAAGTGGATCCAGCTGTTTATTTCTTCAAAGAAAAGAGCCTGAGTGTCTTATCCTGGTGGCAGCAGGAAAGAAGTATTACCTCTCGGGACTTTTTCAAGCAAGTTGCACTTTAAGTGCTTTATATTTTGTACGTGTATCCATTGTTTTTATTGCCTGGTTTGTGTTAGCCACTGCGCAATGGCTTTTTAATGTGTTTTTTAGATGGAAATGATTAAAACCGACTGACTACAATATTCTGATGAGCCTGATTTCAATATCCGTTTGTGAGTGCACCCCTGTAGAGATTTACTATACATCCAATTATATTTAAACTGTGTTGCACTATTGTTGTTTTTTTGTTTCTCTTCCCGGTACATGCGCCCCTACTCCGTCTTGTTTTTCTATTGTCAAGTGCCCGAGGAGCACTTTTACGGGTGCTGCAGTGCCAGAGGAGGAGTATAATTTTATTACCATTTCACTTTATTCACTATTTTGTTTACTGTTTATATTTGGGTTAAGTGTCACACTTTCTTTCTTCACATATTATTATAAACAAGGTTACAAAATCCTAGGCATCACAAACAAAGTAGCATTATAGCAGGGGTGTCCAAGTTTGTTTTTCAGTGGGACACTTCACCTTAAATCTATTTGTGAGTGGGCCGCCTTCATGTTTTATTGAAAGAACATGTATGTATGTCATACTTGCCAACTGTCCCGGATTTGCTAAATTGAAAATGTCCTGCAGATTTTTCGATCCCGGGAATATCAGGACTATCGCGATCATGGAGGTCACCTGATCACATGATGTCATTACGCGACATCACACGATCATGCGCACGACTGTGTGCGTGTCCTGCACAAGCCAAGCAGCCCCACACACATATTTGGGAGGAACACGGTAGGAACACTGACTGTGACACTGCCGAAAATATGCCTTTTTTCTGTGTAAAACATTTTATTATTGTAGCTGAGGAAGTCATTGATTATTGCAGCTCTAAGAGATATTTTAAACATGTCTCTTAGAGCTGCAATATTCAATGACGTTCTGAAGCTGCCATAATCAAAGGTCTCTTAAATCTGTCAATGACTTCTGAAGCTTAGATATGTCTATTGTGGAAAGATTGTACATGTTAATAAAATATGCTATGACAACAGATTATGTACTAAATGCCTTTTTTTGATAATATAATTGACTTTTTATTTGTAAAATATAGCTTTTATTCAAATGACTGCATTTTTTTTAATTTCATCATTATGTTTGTTATGCACTTCTCATCATATATTTATATTTTGGGGGGGTCTACCTCAACCTTTGGAAATAGTTAATATTTTGTTTTATTACATTTTTTTTCAAATAAATATGGAAAATTATATATATATGATGAGAGGTGCAAACATAATAATGATGAAATATAAAAAGATGCAGTAAATTGAAGAAAAGCCACATTTTGCAATTAAAAAGGCAAATCATATAATATAACATCTTGGATGTTGTCATAACAGATTTATACATATGCAGTAACATCTTTCCAAAATAAACACATTAGTTTAAAGGAGCAGCATGTTTTTCTTTTAACTGAGTATAGTATTAACAGAATATATATACTTCTCTCTTTACTGAGAGAGTAGTGAATGTATGGAATAGCCTTCCAGCAAAAGTGGCAGCGGTTAATATAGTGAAGGAGTTTAAGAATGCATGGGATAAGTATAAGGATATGCTAGATATAAGATAAGGCCAGGGACTAATTAAAGTATTACTTTACTGAGAGGGTAGTAGGTGCATGGAATAGTTTTCCAGTAGAAATTGTAGAGGTAAACACAGGGAAGGACTTTAAGCATGCATGGGATTAGCATAAGGTTATTCTAGATATAAGATAAGGCCAGGCACTAAATAAAGTATTACTTTTACTGAGGGGGTAGTGGATGCATGCCACTGCCAGCAGAAGTGGTAGAGGTTAATACATTGAAGTATTTTAAGCTTGCATGGGATGAGCATAAAGCTAACCTAGATATAAGATAAGGCCAGGGACTAATGAAAGTATTACTTTACTGATAGGGTTGTGGATACATGGAATGACCTTCCAGCAGAAATGGTAGGTTTTGTACTAATGTATGTTTTATGGTGTAGACACAGCTCTCTGACTGAAGCACATCTGCACCAGATCTTACTATATTTCATGTAAAAGTGATAAAATGCACCTGCCTGATGTAGATGTTGTGCTGTGAATGTATCTGTTGTATACCAAGGATGCATGGTAATGCTGGTGGGCACTAGGTGATATAATCTACACTGTGACAAGTAGGTGGAGTTACATTATGCTAATTATGTGGAGTGGGCGGAGCTTTGGCCAGTATGTGTGGTCAATCTTTAAGTAAGTAATTGGCTGCAAAGTGTCCCTGAATAATTTTTTCAAATGTTGGCAACTATGGTATGTGTTATATATTTCATTGAAAGAACATATATGTATGTGTATATATACATCGCAGTAATGCGCAAAAATAATAATACTCAAATTAAAGGCACACACATTTACATTTGCAGACACATACACACACACACAGACACACAAACACACACAAAGCTTCACACTTCCACACACACACACACACACACACACAATGAGTCAGTTACCCACACACACAGCCACACTTCCACACACATAGACTTTGATCTTTTTTAAGACCACCCCCACCTTATTTTGTTTGCAATAAAAAAAAAAATACTCGCATTTACACGAGCATATACAGACACACATACACAAATACACAGTCACTCTTACACACAAAGTTACACTTACATACACACTCACTCAAATACATACATAGAGCCACATTTACACAAACATTCACACACAGTCACACTTCCACACACACACCGAGTCACACTTCCACACACTCACACACACCGAGTTACACTTCCAAACACACACACTGAGTCACACTTCCACACACACTGAGTCACACTTCCCAAATACACACACTAAGTCACACTTCCACACACATAGACTTTGCTTCTTTTTTTACATAAGAAAGTAGGATTTTTTTTTTTTTTTCGGTTGTTCCCCCTCAATGCTTGTTTACATTTTAGCTGCGGGGAGGGTAATATTTCCATCTAAGCACGGGATGTCACTGACATCCGATGCACCAACAGGGTCAGAGTGTGAGGGGGAGGAGCTTTCTCCTCTGTACGAGGGGAGAAAGCCCTGTCCCTTGCGTTCTGACCCTGTTTCAGCACCGGGTGTTTTTTGGCCACTGTGTTTTTTTATCACACCCCAATCAAAGTAAAACATTTAAACACCTGTCACCTTCAAATGGACACAAATCAAAAAGGCAAAAAAACGAATGTTTATGTTCTATGTTGTTTAATAAAAAATGGTTCTGTGATTCTCACTGAATAACGATATGGCTTGAAGAGTAATAATGAATTCTAACTCCATCTGTTCTGTCTCTTTTTCTCCATTTAACTTCTTTTTATTATACTTTATAATCATAATCCCAATTCCCCACATGTGAAATTAAGGCCACATGTGTTATTAGCATCTATTCAATAAATAATGAACAAGGAAAATAGCCCAGATCAAATTCTAATAGCGGATAATATTTCTTCTCTGGGGCACCCACGATCGTTCCACATAAGTTGCAAAAAACAGCAGAAAAACGTGGAAACAATCATATATCTAAACTTGTGACAAAATGTAGAAACTATTTAGATGGGGTATTTTTTACCGATTGTATTTGTGTAAATAATTTTTTATGTCAAAGTTAGAAAAAATGTTTTTATTTTTTCATTATATTTTATGATTTTTTTTGTAGTAAATTATAAGATATGATGAACATAATGGTATCTAATGAAAGCCCTTCTTATGGTGATAAAAACAATATATAAGGCGGGGCGGAGCAAGCACTCATGGCAAGCTGTCTCACTTAGCTTGAGAACAAGGAGTTTTCTTTAGTAGGCCTGCACCCCCTCAGACGGTCCTACCCAGGGCTGCATTAAGAGCATCATGGGCCTGGTGCTGTAGATTTTGGTGGGCCTTGGAGATGTCATCATCGACACACCCCCATCACCAAATCATGGAAAAGTAAAAAATTTATTTTTTTTATATTATTTTGTATTCTCTCCATTCTCAGTAAAACTAATGTTTATGTTATACAGTCCCTTTATGATTTGAGTGAAGAACATATATCTACACACATAAGTTAGTTATACCAGTGGTTCTCTACATTTTTAAACTTGCATTGGTTTATCATATCAAAATCTGTAGTAATGTATAAACTTGACATCTCATGGCTAAATCAGCAATAATGTCAAGGGCTTATTAAGACAGTGTAGGCCCCTGGGCTAAAGGTACTGTGAGACCTCCAGTAATATTGGATTGGGCATAAGACACTTGCACCCACAGGATTTGCTCCAGCACCCGGGACTTACCCCAGCACTTAGATTGCACTCACAGGAGTAACATTTTTTTTTTTTTTTTTTAATTTAATATTGTTTATTTTCCTTTTTTCTTAAATATGTATATAAAAGACAGGACAAAAAAAGACAATAAAATTGACAATCAAAACGATAGATAAGTGTACAAACATAGTTAGACATTCAAAAACCTTAGATGCTTATCGATATTATTTAATGCAATTTAACATCCTCCTCTTCTTGTCTAAACCGGCGTTAGCTATTGATCCAGAGGACATATTTCCCATCCTAGGTATTGATATGCCAACCTGACAAACATTTATACAGTACATAAGTCGGTCAGACGTAGGAGCAATCTAGTCCCATATTTCTGTGTTTTGCAATATATTAATCCATTCCTCATATTGTTTGGCTTTTTTTGCTGCCCTCTTGCCCATCCAATATAAGCCTTGTTCCATTTTTAATTGGTATAGCAATTGGCCTTTTAATTCTGTCCCCGCTATTTGTTTTGGTAGTTTCCAATTCCTAGCAATTATTATTTTAACTGCGGTGGCTAGATGTATCGTTAAGCATTTACAATCCTCTTCTACATCTTTAGGGAATAAGTGCAATAAAATAGTTTCAGGTAATAATCTTAGATTGGGAATGTGCAATATGATGCTAATTTGCTTTAGCAGTTGCCATATCTTTTTTAATTTTGCGCATTCCCACCATATATGCATAAAATTTCCTATTTCTTTATCACATCGCCAACATATATCACTTGTTGATGCATACATTTTTTTTAGTCTTGTTGGGACCAGATACCACTGGTTCATAACCTTAAATTGATTTTCTAATGTGGCTATGTTGTGTATCGTTTTTGTTGTTAGTTGTATTGCCTTCAGCCACTCATCACCCTGAATTTGGAATTTCAGTATTTCGGCCCATTTTGCTATTATTGGAACTGGTTCTGCCTCTTCATTTAATTTTAGTAATTCTGTGGTCCTTGCTAAGATTCTTTCCACTTTATTCCTTGTAAAGATTATTAATATTTTCTCTAATATTCTATTATTTTTAGGCTTCTTGTCCATCAAGAAGCTTTTAACTCGTAAATAATTAAACAGTTCTGTTCTGGGTAATGTAAATTGTGCCCTTATCTGTTCAAAAGGTTTAATTTTTTCATTATACAGAACATCACTTATGTATTGTATCCCTGATTTTTTCCATGCACGCAGGTCTATATTTTGAGCTGTCTCACTTAGCTTGAGAACAAGACATAGGAGTTTTCTTTACTAGGCCTGCACCCCCTCAGACGTTCCTACCTAGGGCTGCATTAAGAGCATCATGGGCCTGGTGCTGTAGACTTTGGTGGGCCTTGGAGAAGCCACCATCGACACACCCCCATCACCAAATCATGGAAAAGTAAAAATGTTCTTTTTTTTATATTATTTTGTATTCTCTCCATTCTCAGTAAAACTAATGTTTATGTTATCCAGTCCCTTTATGATTTGAGTGAAGAACATATATCTACACACATAATTTAGTTATACCAGTGGTTCTCTACATTTTTAACCTTGCATTGGTTTATGATATCAAAATCTGCAGTAATGTATAAACTTGACATCTCATGGCTCAATCAGCAATAATGTCAAGGGCTTATTAAGACAGTGTAGGCCCCTGGGCTAAAGGTACTGTGAGACCTCCAGTAATATTGGATTGGGCATAAGACACTTGCACCCACAGGATTTGCTCCAGCACCCAGTACTTACCCCAGCACTTAGATTGCACTCACAGGAGTAACATTTTGATGAATTCTTTTAGGTTGAGCATATGAGAACTTTCATGGCTAATAAAGGTCTTCAGTAGAGTTGAGCGGACACCTGGATGTTTGGGTTCTGCAGGTTCGGCCGAACTTTGAAAAAATGTCTGGGTCCGTGCTCGAACTTACCCCGAACCTGAACCCCATTGAAGTCAATGGGGACTCAAACTTTTGGCCACTAAAATGCCTCTAAAAAAGACCTGGAAAGGGGTAGAGGACTGCAAAATGATGTAAAATGTGGGTAAGAGTGTCCCCATTCATACGAATAGGTCAATTGACTTATTCTTATGAATGGGGACTCTATTTTGGTTTATAGAATAGCAATAGCTTCACATGTATTCCATAAACCGAAAGTCTATAAACCGAATGTCTTTCGGTTTACAGACTTTCGGCTTAATTAATACATTTTATCCTATTGGCTTTCTATACACCAAAATAGAGTCCCCATTCATAAGAATAGGTCAATAAGAATAGGTCAATATGTTGTTTGTCTGCCCCTTTAGGCAGTTAGCAACATTGCAATGAAAATAAAAAAGACTTAATTAGCTTAAGTCTAGGGTTAGGGCTACAATAGCAACTAGGGTTACAATTAAATTAGGGTTAGCATAAGGGATAGTTTTACAATTAAATTGAAATGAAAATATCTTAATTGTTAGTATAAGGGTTAGAGCTGGGGTTAAATTTAGGGTTCAGGTCAAATCGTCAATATAGGAAAAAACTAAAAACACAATTTTAGTTTTTTTTGCCACATAACTCGCAAAATGCAGAAAAACATGAAAACAAGCATATTTCTAAACTCAGGACAACATTTAGAAACTTGAATTTAGACCGGGTATTTTTTACTTATTGTATTTGTGTAAATAATTTTTTATGTCAAAGTTAGAAAAAGTGTTTTTATTTTTTCATCATATTTTATGATTTTTTTGTAGTAAATTATGAGATATGATGAACATAATGTTATCTTATGAAAGCCTTTATTATGACGATAAAAAAAACATATAATTTGTGTTTACAGTTTGTGAGAAGGAAGAAAATTACAGCTAAACACAAACACCCCAGAAATGTAAAAACAGCCCTTGTCATCAAGGGAAAGTCAAGGTCAAAATGTCTTGTCACTAAGGGGTTAAAGAATATCTATATATCGAATGTAATTAATCATTTATATGTTTTCTCAGTGCCGTGAAGGCATTTTATGTATAACACCATATGAGGCATTTTATGTGTAACACCATATAAGGTATTTTATGTATAACAAACACCAGAAAAGGCCTTTTATCTGTAACATCATATAATGCCTTTTATTTAGAACACCATTTAAGGCATTTTATCTATTAAAAAAAAAAAAAAACACCATTTAAGGCATTTCATGTATAATACCATATAAGGAATTTTATTTATAACACCATGTGAGGCATTTTATCTGTAACACCATATGAGGCCATTTGAGAAATTTAATAATCTCACCAATGCAAAATGATTATTTTAAAAGTAAAATATATATATTTTTCTATGATTTATTTAACATTTTTTTAAACTTAAAGGAAGCAGAAAATAGTTGAGTTGAAACATAAAATAATAATCAAGACACAATAAATACATTTGTAGTGTAAGATTTTATTTAATTAAAATAAAAAGACCCCATAGAAGGGCCAATGACAGAAACCTCTGGACTCACTTGGAGTCAACCTTCAGCACTCAGGAGAGGAAAAACCCCCTGTGGGGGAAACCTCTGGGGAACCATGGCTGAAAGGAAAACCCTTCCCTCTGGGTGTTAAGAGGTTAATGCCACAATTAAAGTAATCTAATTTCCTTCTACCTGAAGACATGGAACTGAAGCCATGGAAGCCCCAACCACCGCTCCCGTACGCAAAATCTTCCTCTGGCCATATGTTGTCCGGCGTTACCTTCACCAGAGCGATCAATCTTCTTTCCACCGACCTGGAACTGGAGCCGTGGAAGCCCCAACCACCGCTCCCGTCCGCGAAATCTTCCTCTGGCCATATGTTGTCCGGCGTTACCTTCACCAGAGCGATCAATCTTCTTTCCACCGACCTGGAACTGGAGCCATGGAAGCCCCAACCACCGCTCCCGTCCGCGAAATCTTCCTCTGGCCATATGTTGTCCGGCGTTACCTTCACCAGAGCGATCAATCTTCTTTCCACCGACCTGGAACTGGAGCCGTGGAAGCCCCAACCACAGCTCCCGTCCGCAAAATCTTCCTCTGGCCATATGTTGTCCGGCGTTACCTTCACCAGAGCGATCAATCTTCTTTCCACCGACCTGGAACTGGAGCCGTGGAAGCCCCAACCACCGCTCCCGTCCGCGAAATCTTCCTCTGGCCATATGTTGTCCGGCGTTACCTTCACCAGAGCGATCAATCTTCTTTCCACCTACCTGGAACTGGAGCCGTGTAAGCCCCAACCACCGCTCCCGTCCGCGAAATCTTCCTCTGGCCATATGTTGTCCGGCGTTACCTTCACCAGAGCGATCAATCTTCTTTCCACCGACCTGGAACTGGAGCCGTGGAAGCCCCAACCACCGCTCCCGTCCGCGAAATCTTCCTCTGGCCATATGTTGTCCGGCGTTACCTTCACCAGAGCGATCAATCTTCTTTCCACCGACCTGGAACTGGAGCCGTGGAAGCCCCAACCACAGCTCCCGTCCGCGAAATCTTCCTCTGGCCATATGTTGTCCGGCGTTACCTTCACCAGAGCGATCAATCTTCTTTCCACCGACCTGGAACTGGAGCCGTGGAAGCCCCAACCACCGCTCCCGTCCGCGAAATCTTCCGCTGGCCATATGTTGTCCGGCGTTACCTTCACCAGAGCGATCAATCTTCTTTCCACCGACCTGGAACTGAAGCCGTGGAAGCCCCAACCACAGCTCCCGTCCGCGAAATCTTCCTCTGGCCATATGTTGTCCGGCGTTACCTTCACCAGAGCGATCAATCTTCTTTCCACCGACCTGGAACTGGAGCCGTGGAAGCCCCAACCACCTCTCCCGTCCGCGAAATCTTCCTCTGGCCATATGTTGTCCGGCGTTACCTTCACCAGAGCGATCAATCTTCTTTCCACCGACATGGAACTGGAGCCGTGGAAGCCCCAACCACCGCTCCCGTCCGCGAAATCTTCATCTGGCCATATGTTGTCCGGCGTTACCTTCACCAGAGCGATCAATCTTCTTTCCACCGACCTGGAACTGGAGCCGTGGAAGCCCCAACCACCGCTCCCGTCCGCGAAATCTTCCTCTGGCCATATGTTGTCCGGCGTTACCTTCACCAGAGCGATCAATCTTCTTTCCACCGACCTGGAACTGGAGCCGTGGAAGCCCCAACCACCGCTCCCGTCCGCGAAATCTTCCTCTGGCCATATGTTGTCCGGCGTTACCTTCACCAGAGCGATCAATCTTCTTTCCACCGACCTGGAACTGGAGCCGTGGAAGCCCCAACCACCGCTCCCGTCCGCGAAATCTTCCTCTGGCCATATGTTGTCCGGCGTTACCTTCACCAGAGCGATCACTCTTCTTTCCACCGACCTGGAACTGAAGCCGTGGAAGCCCCAACCACCGCTCCCGTCCGCGAAATCTTCCTCTGGCCATATGTTGTCCGGCGTTACCTTCACCAGAGCGATCAATCTTCTTTCCACCGACCTGGAACTGGAGCCGTGGAAGCCCCAACCACCGCTCCCGTCCGCGAAATCTTCCTCTGGCCATATGTTGTCCGGCGTTACCTTCACCAGAGCGATCAATCTTCTTTCCACCGACCTGGAACTGGAGCCGTGGAAGCCCCAACCACCGCTCCCGTCCGCGAAATCTTCCTCTGGCCATATGTTGTCCGGCGTTACCTTCACCAGAGCGATCAATCTTCTTTCCACCGACCTGGAACTGGAGCCGTGGAAGCCCCAACCACCGCTCCCGTCCGCGAAATCTTCCTCTGGCCATATGTTGTCCGGCGTTACCTTCACCAGAGCGATCAATCTTCTTTCCACCGACCTGGAACTGGAGCCGTGGAAGCCCCAACCACCGCTCCCGTCCGCGAAATCTTCCTCTGGCCATATGTTGTACGGCGTTACCTTCACCAGAGCGATCAATCTTCTTTCCACCGACCTGGAACTGGAGCCGTGGAAGCCCCAACCACCTCTCCCGTCCGCAAAATCTTCCTCTGGCCATATGTTGTCCGGCGTTACCTTCACCAGAGCGATCAATCTTCTTTACACCGACCTGGAACTGGAGCCGTGGAAGCCCCAACCACCGTTCCCGTCCGCGAAATCTTCCTCTGGCCATATGTTGTCCGGCGTTACCTTCACCAGAGCGATCAATCTTCTTTCCACCGACCTGGAACTGGAGCCGTGGAAGCCCCAACCACCTCTCCCGTCCGCAAAATCTTCCTCTGGCCATATGTTGTCCGGCGTTACCTTCACCAGAGCGATCAATCTTCTTTCCACCGACCTGGAACTGGAGCCGTGGAAGCCCCAACCACCGTTCCCGTCCGCGAAATCTTCCTCTGGCCATATGTTGTCCGGCGTTACCTTCACCAGAGCGATCAATCTTCTTTCCACCGACCTGGAACTGGAGCCGTGGAAGCCCCAACCACCGCTCCCGTCCGCGAAATCTTCCTCTGGCCATATGTTGTCCGGCGTTACCTTCACCAGAGCGATCAATCTTCTTTCCACCGACCTGGAACTGGAGCCGTGGAAGCCCCAACCACCTCTCCCGTCCGCAAAATCTTCCTCTGGCCATATGTTGTCCGGCGTTACCTTGACCAGAGCGATCAATCTTCTTTCCACCGACCTGGAACTGGAGCCGTGGAAGCCCCAACCACCGCTCCCGTCCGCGAAATCTTCCTCTGGCCATATGTTGTCCGGCGTTACCTTCACCAGAGCGATCAATTTTCTTTCCACCGACCTGGAACTGGAGCCGTGGAAGCCCCAACCACAGCTCCCGTCCGCGAAATCTTCCTCTGGCCATATGTTGTCCGGCGTTACCTTCACCAGAGCGATCAATCTTCTTTCCACCGACCTGGAACTGGAGCCGTGGAAGCCCCAACCACCGCTCCCGTCCGCGAAATCTTCCTCTGGCCATATGTTGTCCGGCGTTACCTTCACCAGAGCGATCAATCTTCTTTCCACCGACCTGGAACTGGAGCCGTGGAAGCCCCAACCACCGCTCCCGTCCGCGAAATCTTCCTCTGGCCATATGTTGTCCGGCGTTACCTTCACCAGAGCGATCAATCTTCTTTCCACCGACCTGGAACTGGAGCCGTGGAAGCCCCAACCACCGCTCCCGTCCGCGAAATCTTCCTCTGGCCATATGTTGTCCGGTGTTACCTTCACCAGAGCGATCAATCTTCTTTCCACCGACCTGGAACTGGAGCCGTGGAAGCCCCAACCACTGCTCCCGTCCGCGAAATCTTCCTCTGGCCATATGTTGTCCGGCGTTACCTTGACCAGAGCGATCAATCTTCTTTCCACCGACCTGGAACTGGAGCCGTGGAAGCCCCAACCACCGCTCCCGTCCGCGAAATCTTCCTCTGGCCATATGTTGTCCGGCGTTACCTTCACCAGAGCGATCAATCTTCTTTCCACCGACCTGGAACTGGAGCCGTGGAAGCCCCAACCACCGCTCCCGTCCGCGAAATCTTCCTCTGGCCATATGTTGTCCGGCGTTACCTTCACCAGAGCGATCAATCTTCTTTCCACCGACCTGGAACTGGAGCCGTGGAAGCCCCAACCACCGCTCCCGTCCGCGAAATCTTCCTCTGGCCATATGTTGTCCGGTGTTACCTTCACCAGAGCGATCAATCTTCTTTCCACCGACCTGGAACTGGAGCCGTGGAAGCCCCAACCACTGCTCCCGTCCGCGAAATCTTCCTCTGGCCATATGTTGTCCGGCGTTACCTTGACCAGAGCGATCAATCTTCTTTCCACCGACCTGGAACTGGAGCCGTGGAAGCCCCAACCACCGCTCCCGTCCGCGAAATCTTCCTCTGGCCATATGTTGTCCGGCGTTACCTTCACCAGAGCGATCAATCTTCTTTCCACCGACCTGGAACTGGAGCCGTGGAAGCCCCAACCACCGCTCCCGTCCGCGAAATCTTCCTCTGGCCATATGTTGTCCGGCGTTACCTTCACCAGAGCGATCACTCTTCTTTCCACCGACCTGGAACTGGAGCCGTGGAAGCTCCAACCACCGCTCCCGTCCGCGAAATCTTCCTCTGGCCATATGTTGTCCGGCGTTACCTTCACCAGAGCGATCAATCTTCTTTCCACCGACCTGGAACTGGAGCCGTGGAAGCCCCAACCACCGCTCCCGTCCGCGAAATCTTCCTCTGGCCATATGTTGTCCGGTGTTACCTTCACCAGAGCGATCAATCTTCTTTCCACCGACCTGGAACTGGAGCCGTGGAAGCCCCAACCACTGCTCCCGTCCGCGAAATCTTCCTCTGGCCATATGTTGTCCGGCGTTACCTTGACCAGAGCGATCAATCTTCTTTCCACCGACCTGGAACTGGAGCCGTGGAAGCCCCAACCACCGCTCCCGTCCGCGAAATCTTCCTCTGGCCATATGTTGTCCGGCGTTACCTTCACCAGAGCGATCAATCTTCTTTCCACCGACATGGAACTGGAGCCGTGGAAGCCCCAACCACCGCTCCCGTCCGCGAAATCTTCCTCTGGCCATATGTTGTCCGGCGTTACCTTCACCAGAGCGATCAATCTTCTTTCCACCGACCTGGAACTGGAGCCGTGGAAGCCCCAACCACCGCTCCCGTCCGCGAAATCTTCCTCTGGCCATATGTTGTCCGGTGTTACCTTCACCAGAGCGATCAATCTTCTTTCCACCGACCTGGAACTGGAGCCGTGGAAGCCCCAACCACTGCTCCCGTCCGCGAAATCTTCCTCTGGCCATATGTTGTCCGGCGTTACCTTGACCAGAGCGATCAATCTTCTTTCCACCGACCTGGAACTGGAGCCGTGGAAGCCCCAACCACCGCTCCCGTCCGCGAAATCTTCCTCTGGCCATATGTTGTCCGGCGTTACCTTCACCAGAGCGATCAATCTTCTTTCCACCGACCTGGAACTGGAGCCGTGGAAGCCCCAACCACCGCTCCCGTCCGCGAAATCTTCCTCTGGCCATATGTTGTCCGGCGTTACCTTCACCAGAGCGATCACTCTTCTTTCCACCGACCTGGAACTGGAGCCGTGGAAGCTCCAACCACCGCTCCCGTCCGCGAAATCTTCCTCTGGCCATATGTTGTCCGGCGTTACCTTCACCAGAGCGATCAATCTTCTTTCCACCGACCTGGAACTGGAGCCGTGGAAGCCCCAACCACCGCTCCCGTCCGCGAAATCTTCCTCTGGCCATATGTTGTCCGGCGTTACCTTCACCAGAGCGATCAATCTTCTTTCCACCGACCTGGAACTGGAGCCGTGGAAGCCCCAACCACCGCTCCCGTCCGCGAAATCTTCCTCTGGCCATATGTTGTCCGGCGTTACCTTCACCAGAGCGATCAATCTTCTTTCCACCGACCTGGAACTGGAGCCGTGGAAGCCCCAACCACCGCTCCCGTCCGCAAAATCTTCCTCTGGCCATATGTTGTCCGGCGTTACCTTCACCAGAGCGATCAATCTTCTTTCCACCGACCTGGAACTGGAGCCGTGGAAGCCCCAACCACCTCTCCCGTCCGCAAAATCTTCCTCTGGCCATATGTTGTACGGCGTTACCTTCACCAGAGCGATCAATCTTCTTTCCACCGACCTGGAACTGGAGCCGTGGAAGCCCCAACCACCGCTCCCGTCTGCGAAATCTTCCTCTGGCCATATGTTGTCCGGCGTTACCTTCACCAGAGCGATCAATCTTCTTTCCACCGACCTGGAACTGGAGCCGTGGAAGCCCCAACCACCGTTCCCGTCCGCGAAATCTTCCTCTGGCCATATGTTGTCCGGCGTTACCTTCACCAGAGCGATCAATCTTCTTTCCACCGACCTGGAACTGGAGCCGTGGAAGCCCCAACCACCGCTCCCGTCCGCGAAATCTTCCTCTGGCCATATGTTGTCCGGCGTTACCTTCACCAGAGCGATCAATCTTCTTTCCACCGACCTGGAACTTGAGCCGTGGAAGCCCCAACCACCTCTCCCGTCCGCGAAATCTTCCTCTGGCCATATGTTGTCCGGCGTTACCTTCACCAGAGCGATCAATCTTCTTTCCACCGACCTGGAACTGGAGCCGTGGAAGCCCCAACCACCTCTCCCGTCCGCAAAATCTTTCTCTGGCCATATGTTGTACGGCGTTACCTTCACCAGAGCGATCAATCTTCTTTCCACCGACCTGGAACTGGAGCCGTGGAAGCCCCAACCACCGCTCCCGTCCGCGAAATCTTCCTCTGGCCATATGTTGTCCGGCGTTACCTTCACCAGAGCGATCAATCTTCTTTCCACCGACCTGGAACTGGAGCCGTGGAAGCCCCAACCACCGCTCCCGTCCGCGAAATCTTCATCTGGCCATATGTTGTCCGGCGTTACCTTCACCCGAGCGATCAATCTTCTTTCCACCGACCTGGAACTGGAGCCGTGGAAGCCCCAACCACCGCTCCCGTCCGCGAAATCTTCCTCTGGCCATATGTTGTCCGGCGTTACCTTCACCAGAGCGATCAATCTTCTTTCCACCGACCTGGAACTGGAGCCGTGGAAGCCCCAACCACCGCTCCCGTCCGCGAAATCTTCCTCTGGCCATATGTTGTCCGGCGTTACCTTCACCAGAGCGATCAATCTTCTTTCCACCGACCTGGAACTGGAGCCGTGGAAGCCCCAACCACCGCTCCCGTCCGCGAAATCTTCCTCTGGCCATATGTTGTCCGGCGTTACCTTCACCAGAGCGATCAATCTTCTTTCCACCGACCTGGAACTGGAGCCGTGGAAGCCCCAACCACCGCTCCCGTCCGCGAAATCTTCCTCTGGCCATATGTTGTCCGGCGTTACCTTCACCAGAGCGATCAATCTTCTTTCCACCGACCTGGAACTGGAGCCGTGGAAGCCCCAACCACCGCTCCCGTCCGCGAAATCTTCCTCTGGCCATATGTTGTCCGGCGTTACCTTCACCAGAGCGATCAATCTTCTTTCCACCGACCTGGAACTGGAGCCGTGGAAGCCCCAACCACCGCTCCCGTCCGCGAAATCTTCCTCTGGCCATATGTTGTCCGGCGTTACCTTCACCAGAGCGATCAATTTTCTTTCCACCGACCTGGAACTGGAGCCGTGGAAGCCCCAACCACAGCTCCCGTCCGCGAAATCTTCCTCTGGCCATATGTTGTCCGGCGTTACCTTCACCAGAGCGATCAATCTTCTTTCCACCGACCTGGAACTGGAGTCGTGGAAGCCCCAACCACCGCTCCCGTCCGCGAAATCTTCCTCTGGCCATATGTTGTCCGGCGTTACCTTCACCAGAGCGATCAATCTTCTTTCCACCGACCTGGAACTGGAGCCGTGGAAGCCCCAACCACCGCTCCCGTCCGCGAAATCTTCCTCTGGCCATATGTTGTCCGGCGTTACCTTCACCAGAGCGATCAATCTTCTTTCCACCGACCTGGAACTGGAGCCGTGGAAGACCCAACCACCGCTCCCGTCCGCGAAATCTTCCTCTGGCCATATGTTGTCCGGCGTTACCTTCACCAGAGCGATCAATCTTCTTTCCACCGACCTGGAACTGGAGCCGTGGAAGCCCCAACCACCGCTCCCGTCCGCGAAATCTTCCTCTGGCCATATGTTGTCCGGCGTTACCTTCACCAGAGCGATCAATCTTCTTTCCACCGACCTGGAACTGGAGCCGTGGAAGCCCCAACCACCGCTCCCGTCCGCGAAATCTTCCTCTGGCCATATGTTGTCCGGCGTTACCTTCACCAGAGCGATCAATTTTCTTTCCACCGACCTGGAACTGGAGCCGTGGAAGCCCCAACCACAGCTCCCGTCCGCGAAATCTTCCTCTGGCCATATGTTGTCCGGCGTTACCTTCACCAGAGCGATCAATCTTCTTTCCACCGACCTGGAACTGGAGTCGTGGAAGCCCCAACCACCGCTCCCGTCCGCGAAATCTTCCTCTGGCCATATGTTGTCCGGCGTTACCTTCACCAGAGCGATCAATCTTCTTTCCACCGACCTGGAACTGGAGCCGTGGAAGCCCCAACCACCGCTCCCGTCCGCGAAATCTTCCTCTGGCCATATGTTGTCCGGCGTTACCTTCACCAGAGCGATCAATCTTCTTTCCACCGACCTGGAACTGGAGCCGTGGAAGACCCAACCACCGCTCCCGTCCGCGAAATCTTCCTCTGGCCATATGTTGTCCGGCGTTACCTTCACCAGAGCGATCAATCTTCTTTCCACCGACCTGGAACTGGAGCCGTGGAAGCCCCAACCACCGCTCCCGTCCGCGAAATCTTCCTCTGGCCATATGTTGTCCGGCGTTACCTTCACCAGAGCGATCAATCTTCTTTCCACCGACCTGGAACTGGAGCCGTGGAAGCCCCAACCACCGCTCCCGTCCGCAAAATCTTCCTCTGGCCATATGTTGTCCGGCGTTACCTTCACCAGAGCGATCAATCTTCTTTCCACCGACCTGGAACTGGAGCCGTGGAAGCCCCAACCACCGCTCCCGTCCGCGAAATCTTCCTCTGGCCATATGTTGTCCGGCGTTACCTTCACCAGAGCGATCAATCTTCTTTCCACCGACCTGGAACTGGAGCCGTGGAAGCCCCAACCACCGCTCCCGTCCGCAAAATCTTCCTCTGGCCATATGTTGTCCGGCGTTACCTTCACCAGAGCGATCAATCTTCTTTCCACCGACCTGGAACTGGAGCCGTGGAAGCCCCAACCACCGCTCCCGTCCGCGAAATCTTCCTCTGGCCATATGTTGTCCGGCGTTACCTTCACCAGAGCGATCAATCTTCTTTCCACCGACCTGGAACTGGAGCCGTGGAAGCCCCAACCACCGCTCCCGTCCGCGAAATCTTCCTCTGGCCATATGTTGTCCGGCGTTACCTTCACCAGAGCGATCAATCTTCTTTCCACCGACCTGGAACTGGAGCCGTGGAAGCCCCAACCACCGCTCCCGTCCGCGAAATCTTCCTCTGGCTATATGTTGTCCGGCGTTACCTTCACCAGAGCGATCAATCTTCTTTCCACCGACCTGGAACTGGAGCCGTGGAAGCCCCAACCACCTCTCCCGTCCGCGAAATCTTCCTCTGGCCATATGT
Organism: Pelodytes ibericus; assembly: GCA_036172795.1. Taxonomy (NCBI): domain Eukaryota; kingdom Metazoa; phylum Chordata; class Amphibia; order Anura; family Pelodytidae; genus Pelodytes; species Pelodytes ibericus. The sequence continues at coordinate 192,960,445 of CM069861.1, forward strand.
TGTCCGGCGTTACCTTCACCAGAGCGATCAATCTTCTTTCCACCGACCTGGAACTGGAGCCGTGGAAGCCCCAACCACCACTCCCGTCCGCGAAATCTTCCTCTGGCCATATGTTGTCCGGCGTTACCTTCACCAGAGCGATCAATCTTCTTTCCACCGACCTGGAACTGGAGCCGTGGAAGCCCCAACCACCGCTCCCGTCCGCGAAATCTTCCTCTGGCCATATGTTGTCCGGCGTTACCTTCACCAGAGCGATCATTCTTCTTTCCACCGACCTGGAACTGGAGCCGTGGAAGCCCCAACCACCGCTCCCGTCCGCGAAATCTTCCTCTGGCCATATGTTGTCCGGCGTTACCTTCACCAGAGCGATCAATCTTCTTTCCACCGACCTGGAACTGGAGCCGTGGAAGCCCCAACCACCGCTCCCGTCCACGAAATCTTCCTCTGGCCATATGTTGTCCGGCGTTACCTTCACCAGAGCGATCAATCTTCTTTCCACCGACCTGGAACTGGAGCCGTGGAAGCCCCAACCACCGCTCCCGTCCGCAAAATCTTCCTCTGGCCATATGTTGTCCGGCGTTACCTTCACCAGAGCGATCAATCTTCTTTCCACCGACCTGGAACTGGAGCCGTGGAAGCCCCAACCACAGCTCCCGTCCGCGAAATCTTCCTCTGGCCATATGTTGTCCGGCGTTACCTTCACCAGAGCGATCATTCTTCTTTCCACCGACCTGGAACTGGAGCCGTGGAAGCCCCAACCACCGCTCCCGTCCGCGAAATCTTCCTCTGGCCATATGTTGTCCGGCGTTACCTTCACCAGAGCGATCAATCTTCTTTCCACCGACCTGGAACTGGAGCCGTGGAAGCCCCAACCACCGCTCCCGTCCGCGAAATCTTCCTCTGGCCATATGTTGTCCGGCGTTACCTTCACCAGAGCGATCAATCTTCTTTCCACCGACCTGGAACTGGAGCCGTGGAAGCCCCAACCACCGCTCCCGTCCACGAAATCTTCCTCTGGCCATATGTTGTCCGGCGTTACCTTCACCAGAGCGATCAATCTTCTTTCCACCGACCTGGAACTGGAGCCGTGGAAGCCCCAACCACCGCTCCCGTCCGCAAAATCTTCCTCTGGCCATATGTTGTCCGGCGTTACCTTCACCAGAGCGATCAATCTTCTTTCCACCGACCTGGAACTGGAGCCGTGGAAGCCCCAACCACAGCTCCCGTCCGCGAAATCTTCCTCTGGCCATATGTTGTCCGGCGTTACCTTCACCAGAGCGATCAATCTTCTTTCCACCGACCTGGAACTGGAGCCGTGGAAGCCCCAACCACCGCTCCCGTCCGCGAAATCTTCCTCTGGCCATATGTTGTCCGGCGTTACCTTCACCAGAGCGATCAATCTTCTTTCCTTCGACTTAGAACTGAAGCCATGGAAGCGGCCTTGGTAGCGGTGTTAAAGTAAAAATGCGTTTGCAAACAAAACTTATAAAAGACTTAGAGGTTCAGGTGATGTAGATGGAGGATATGAAGCATAGAGTTCGGTTGTCTAGCATTGAAGAAGTAGATTGGTATGCACACATTGCATCACAAAAGATATCTCACCAGTGTAATAGCTCATGGAACCTACCAACTAAGAAAGGTAGCTGGGATGGAGTTCCTTGGAAGTTAAAGGAATTCAAGTCACCAAAACATTGGTTATCATGTATGAAAACTCCCACATTGAAATGTGTTGGAGGACCTGCAGAAATTAGTGTTTGGTAGAGATTTCCAAACACTCATTTTTTTCAGAACCTGATTCTTTATACATTAGCTGCGTCAGCGCAATGAGAACCGGTACAAGCCATTCCTGTAAATTGGTAGAGGCTCTGCAGATACCTTAAATTTGTGCATTAGCGCAGACGTTGATAGTGCCAGTATTTGGCATTAAATGTGTGCCGAGTTTATACTTGACCCCCATTGTTTGTACTGTAAATATAGAGTTTATAAAATTGATCTGTACTTTGCCATTTTGGGGACTAGTTTGTTCCTCTCTCCCTTTGCTCCCTAAAATCTCTCCCCCTCAACTATAATTCTCCTAACTTTGAAGAACCCAAAATAATATTGTGGAGTAGCACTCAGTAAGCCCACATGGGATCTAAATGGAACTTGTTTTACTTCCTTTCCTTTAACTACATGTTTGTACATTGGACTTAACATGCTTAACCCCTTAACGCATGTGGACGTATATATACGTCCTGAAAAGCATGGTCCTTAAGGACCATGAGGACGTATATATACGTCCTCCGTTTTCATGTAGTGTTGCGCTCATTAGCGCAACACTACATGTCTGAAGCTACTCTCAGAGGCTGCTTCGGATCCGAAGCAGCCTCTGAGAGGGCTTTCAGCCCCCCCTCGACCCCCCCGCGCGCATACGATCACCGCGAATGTGATCGTATGCGCGCTAACACACATAGGCAGTGAAAGCTTATCACTGCCTATGTGTGAGAGTGTTGCAATGATGCCTCTATCGAGGCATCATGCAACACAATCTGTGCCCTCCTGGGCACCGCGATCACCCGGTGATCGCGGGTGTGTGCTGTATCGGAGGAGCATGCTCCTCCGATACAGCGTGCCCAGAGGAGAGCGACGGAAGAGAGAAAAAAAAAAATCTCTTCCGTCGCTCTGAAACCGCTACTTGACTGCCCCTACAGGCAGTTAGGCGGTATTACAGTTCAAAATAGAAAATTAATTAAATAAATAAATTAAATAAATAAATAAATGGAAAAAGCTAACCCTTGATCTACAGAACCTAGATCTAGGGTTAGGGTCCAAATAGGGTAATAATTAGGGTTAAATGGGGGTTCGGATGATTACAAGGGTTAGATTAAGGGGTGGGGGTCAATTTAGGGTTAGATTAAATTTAGAGTTGGGGTAAATTTAGGGTTCGGGTTAAAAAAATCACTGTAGAAGAAAATGGTTAGAAAACAAAAAAAACACTAATATTGTTTATTGCCCTATTACGTGAAATAAAACATAGACAAACAAGGAAACATTGATATTACTAAACTCAGGACAAATAATAGAAATATATAGACGGGGTCTTTTTTACCATTTGTAATTGTGTAAAAAAAAAAATCAGGTCAAAGTTGGAAAAAGTGTTTTTTATGGCATATTTTCATCATATTTTCTATTTTTTTAATAGTAAATGATATCATATGATGAAAATAATAGTATCAAATGAAAGCCCTATCTGTCCTTTAAAAAATGATATATAATTTGTGTGCGTGGACTGAACACAAAGAAAGAAATTCACAGTTCAGTAAACGTATGACAAAAATAATGGAATTCTGGTCTTCAAGGCACGTCAAATGCAACATAGCACTCGGTCACTAAGGGGTTAAAGGAAAACTGTAAGCAAAGAAATGCTTTAATGAAAGAATTTAAATAAGGTTCTTTGCAAAGTCCTATTTGCTCTGCACAGCTCTTACAGTGGGCAGAAATGTTATTCAGAATCTAACCCAAATTTAGGAAGACCCAAGATTCTATACAATATGTCTGCCCCCTGGTTCAAGCATTTCTCTTTAACCCCTTCATGACTGTCATGGTGAAAAACTCCTCATTAACTTCCCAAAATTAGGGTATGTACTAACCCTAATCTTAAGAAAAATGTTATTCCATAGAGGACCAGTGACACATTAGTTCTGTTGGTGGTCCTCTAGTGATATTTTATTTTAAAAAAAGACTGCTAGTGTGACCAGTGTTTTGCATTGGCCCCCTGCATTAGATATGGGCCAACAGCAGCTGGATATATTATCCATGCTGCCTCAGGGTGGCAAGAATAGAAACAATCTGTGCTTCTTACTATAAACTATGTTCCATGCAATGGGGTGATAGTGGCATGTAATGGGGTGATGTGGGTTATGGGGAATGCCGTGCATGTGCAGCATGGGCATGGAGGTGCCTGCATTTTGTCTGCCTAGGGCAGCACAAAACCAAGATACACCACTGCATGTACCTGTCACATAACCCCAGCAAACCTATATGTGTAGGGTACCGCTAAACTCATGGGAAGTTGTTGAACATAAATCAGAGTGTTGCTTGGCAATAAAACTCCTATAAATTCATACCTCAAGTTCAAAGTGTGTAGAACTAAAATACACAAGTGGATTCCTTTTTACCATCGGTCGCCGGCATCTCGCGGATCGAAGAGGAATGAAGTGACCAATCAAGAGGCTGAATTTCATGTAACGAGTGTATGTATGTAGGATGAGATAGAGAGGAAATGTAGACCAGTCTGAGGAAGTGGTGTGGTATTATGCTGTGTGTGTCTGAGAGATGTGTAATGTAAGTGTGTGCTGCAGAGAGCTGAGTAGAAGCTGCTCTGCTGTCAGATCATGTGTGACTGGAATGCAGGTCAGGTGAGTAATATTTGCAGCCTGCATTATGACATCACATGACATCACCATATACATCATGAGTGTTCTGGTCACTGGTCTGCACTGATACTGCTCAACATGTAAAATACTGACAAAGGGGATATTAGGTTTAAGGGGTGTGTGAACAATTCCAAGATTTTTTTATTATTATAATAGATATTGCTTTACAGAATATCAACAAATAATTTTATTTAAATAATATCTTTTATAAACACACCATCTGCAGTTTAAAGATACATTACTGTGAGATTTCTTTCTGTGCAGTCTGTGATAGACTCATACATACTGCACATTGCAGATAGATTTCTTACTATAGAGCTCTGGGATAAACATGGCATGTCATGACTAAATCAGCAGTAATATATAAACGTGGCATATCATGGATAAATCAGCAGTAATATATAAACATGGCAAATCACGGCAAAATCAGCAGTAATATATAAACGTGGCATATCATGACTAAATCAGCAGTAATATATAAACGTGGCATATCATGACTAAATAAGCAGTAATGTATAAACATGGCATATCATTACTAAATCAGCAGTAATATATAAACGTGGCATATCATGGCTAAATCAGCAGTAATGTATAAACATGGCATATCATGACTAAATCAGCAGTAATGTATAAACATGAGAGACTTGCCCTTCTGCCTTAGACGTGCCAATCTATCCCTCAGACTGACAAATTCATCCCGGAACTTGCCATTCTACCCCAAGATTTTTCAATGTACCCCAGTCTTACTATTAAGACCCCAGACTTTCCTATGCAATCCCACATCCAGGATATGCCTCATGCCATGACTTACCCCAGTACATGGCACATCACCCACATTTCACACCCAGGACTTATCCCAATACATGCCCCATCACCCAAATTGCACACCAGTACTTACCCCAGAACCCTAAGATGTGCCCCATCACCCACATTGCACGTTCAGGACTTACCCTAGTACATGCCCCATCACCCATATTGCACACCAAGTACTAACCCGAGTAAATGTACCATCACCCACATTGCACACCTGAGACTTACCCCAGTACCCAAGGATTTGCACCATCAACCACATTGCTCACCCCAGCACTTACTCCAGGACATGCCCCATCACCCACATTGTACACCAGAACTTTCCCTGGGTTGTCTGAAGGCTGGCAGGTATTAGACATCCCTCCCCCCGAGGCACAACCTAAGCTCAGCCAAGCCTGTGTGATAGGTGTTTTTGCTGGCCATCAAAAGTGTTATCCAGTGACCCTCTCGAAATGCCCTAATACCCCGCTTTTTATATCACTTTGCAACTCCAAATATCCTTACGGTATATTTATATTCTGTCCTGATTAGCAGCTTCTGGTATTGGTAACTTCTGGTTCCATTGTGAGTAGTTTTCTTGTACGTTTCATTTTTATATGCCTTTTTCCAGTCTGAGCTTGACCCATTCCTTACTCATGGGTTATATTTTTATGTGTACTCTCCTAATCCTTTACTAACTTAGTTTTAATAGTAATGTATATATGGATTGGAAACAACAAGTTTTGTATTGTTTTATTTTATTGTAGTGTGAAGATGGCAGTCGTGTCTGCATTGAATATGTCATACTTCTATTTTTATCTCATGTTTCATTCATTTCTCCTGCAATGCAAGATACATTTAAAAAAATATATAATATATATATATAAATATATATATAATTGGTGTGGGTACAGTATGTGGGAAAGAAGAAAATTACAGCTAAACACAAACATCCCAGAAATTTCAAGACAGCCCATGTCACCAAGGGAAAGACAAGGTCATTAGATCAACAGCAAAGAGATTTCATAGCGCTCCATGTAGATCCCACTGCACTCTTCTGTGGCCTACCAAACTGCACTGCAATGTAAAATGCTGTGATGGCAAAGCACCAGTTTGACATCTTAGAGTGCCATAACTAAATAGTTGCCAACATTGGCCATGTTTCCAGGGACACATATGTGTTCCACATGCTGCAGACAGAGCATGCAAAGTGCAGCCCAGCAGCATGTAGGGTGCAAATACGCACAGACACAATCCAATCAATTAATCATGGGAGGTTCTATGAGATCTTCACCCTGATTAATTAATTGGATTGTGTCTGTGCTTATATACATTCTACATACTGCCGGGCTGCACTTTGCATGTTCTGTCTGCATTATGTGGAACAAATATGTGTCCCTGGAAACATGGCTGATGTTGGCAACTATGTAACTAGATCCGAGATAACAACAGAAAAAAACACTAGCCATTGATTTAGTTTCACATTGAAACTCTGATGATGATCAGTGGTGTCGAGGGAGCTGTAGGTCTTTGCCTCTTCTCCGTTATCATTCATCCATGCATCTACAAAATGGCAAATGGATACAGGATAACAATGAATATTGTCATAGGCAGTGCTGTATTTACCGCGAGGCATCCTAGGCGGATGCCTATGGCAGCAAATTTTGGGGGGCGGCAGCGCCCTCCAGCACTGGAAAAAAAAAAATTTAAAAAAAAATAAAAAACCCCACTGCGCTTGCAGGCAGAGACAGAGGTGAGAGGGGATCGGAAGATCCCCCCTCACCATCGCTCTGCCTGCCGGGCTGCACGAGGAGCCGAACAGGCAGCACAGAGAAACCTCCGTGCTGCCTGTTCGGCTCCCCGTGCAGTGTGCCGACACGGAAGTGCCGACAGTCACGTGATGGGCGCGCTGACGTCATACGCGCGCCCGGTCACGTGACCAGTCGGCACAATCGCCGGGAAGCCGAACAGGCAGCATGGAGGGACCATGCTGCCTGCCTGCCTGCCAGCCTGCCACTAGAGAAAGGTAAGTGCTGATGGGAGAGTGTGTGTGTGTGTGTGTGAGTGACTGAGTGTGATGGGAGTCAGAGTGTGTGTGATGGGAGACTGTGTGTGTGTGTGTGTGTGTGTGTGTGTGTGTGTGTGTGTGTGTGTGTGACTGAGTATGATGGGAGTCAGAGTGTGTGTGATTGGAGACAGTGTGTGTGACTGAGTGAGATGGGAGTCAGAGAGTGTGTGATGGGAGACAGTGTGTGTGACTGAGTGTGATGGGAGTCAGAGTGTGTGTGATTGGAGACAGTGTGTGTGACTGAGTGAGATGGGAGTCAGAGTGTGTGTGATGGGAGACAGTGTGTGTGTGTGTGTGTGTGTGTGTGTGTGTGTGTGTGACTGAGTGTGATGGGAATCAGAGTGTGTGTGATGGGAGACAGTGTGTGATGGGAGTCAGAGTGTGTGTGATGGGAGTCAGAGTGTATGTGACTGAGTGTGATGGGAGTCAGAGTGTGTGTAATGGGAGTCAGAGTGTGTGTGACTGAGTGTGATGGGAGTCAGAGTGTGTGTGATGGGAGTCAGAGTGTGTGTGATGGGAGACAGTGTGTGTGTGTGTGTGTGACTGAGTGTGATGGGAATCAGAGTGTGTGTGATGGGAGACAGTGTGTGTGTGTGTGTGTGTGACTGAGTGTGATGGGAATCAGAGTGTGTGTGATGGGAGACAGTGTGTGACTGAGTGTGATGGGAATCAGAGTGTGTGTGATGGAGACAGTGTGTGACTGAGTGTGATGGGAATCAGAGTGTGTGTGATGGGAGACAGTGTGTGACTGAGTGTGATGGGATTCAGAGTGTGTGTGATGGGAGACAGTGTGTGACTGAGTGTGATGGGAATCAGAGTGTGTGTGATGGGAGACAGTGTGTGTGTGTGTGTGTGTGTGTGACTGAGTGTGATGGGAGTCAGAGTGTGTGTGATGGGAGACAGTGTGTGTGACTGAGTGTGATGGGAGTCAGAGTGTGTGATGGGAGACTGTGTGTGACTGAGTGTGATGGGAGTCAGAGTGTGTGTGATGGGAGACTGTGTGTGACTGAGTGTGATGGGAGTCAGAGTGTGTGTGATGGGAGACTGTGTGTGACTGAGTGTGATGGGAGTCAGAGTGTGTGTGATGGGAGACAGTGTGTGACTGAGTGTGATGGGAATCAGAGTGTGTGTGATGGGAGACAGTGTGTGTGACTGAGTGTGATGGGAGTCAGAGTGTGCGTGATGGGAGTAGGAGTGTGTGACTGAGTGTGATGGGAGTAGGAGTGTGTGACTGAGTGTGATGGGAGTGTGAGCTTGATGTGAGTCTGAATGATGGGGCATGTCTTAGGTGTGTAACGTGGGTGTGCAGCTTGGGTAGGGGGGTGCCCGGATTTTGTCTGCCTAGGGCAGCACAAAATCAAGATACACCACTGGTCATAGGGTACAGAAATATAGCTTTAAATACCACGCTGATTGGCCCTGCACACCACGTGGTGACACTAGAGAGCAGGCCAGAGGGGGGAGAGACTGGCAGCTTCGTGGCATAAGAGGGCTTGTAGCCATCCTCATTGTGCCCAGTTGCTACTGCTCAGTTTTCTAAATATCTTAGTCACCCTTTGTCTTAAAACTGATCATTAAAAAAAGTGATTTCCATACACATTACCTTGAATTATGGTTTACATTATATCTAAGGCCCTAATCTTATTTATATTATCACTAAAACTGGAATTATTTATTTTAAATATTCTGCTGGCAGAGATATATAATTCATCACTGTGAATCTTACTAATTACAATGGTAATGGCAAGCTATACCTTTGAATTAAATCCAAGGATAGTTGGTAAGCACAGCAGTTTATGCTTTGTGGCTTAATTGTTTCTCTGTTTTGGTAGAACTAAATGTATTTGTCTTGTCCAATTATCTTAGTACCAGCATCTATGGGCTCCTGGGTATATAACTGCGGTGACAGTAATGAAATCCATATTTCTGCAGTCTACTCGGATATTAATACTTCTCATCCTTTGTGAGCTCTTGGATCTGTGTGAGCAGATATGAGCTGCTTTATGTTCTAATAGTTCTGAGATTACTATACACTTACAAGAACCAAATCACTAATCTTTATTTCCACCACTTACCTCAAAATATACGTGAGTGAATATCAGATTGAGAGTGAGTGGCATTGTGTGTGAGTGAGCGGCAGAATAAATGGGTATATCACAGTGTTCTGTCAGATTTCTTGAGCAAATTCTACTGCACAGGCTCAGTAGAATTTACTCATTGCGCACGCGCACAAAGTTACAGCTGTCAATCAGCCGTAACTTTGTTAGAAAAGCACCTGCGCGAGGGACACACACCACCTCCAGCCCCCTCCGGATCAGCTGCGGTGACAGGCAAAGTATAAGTGTCTTACTTATTACTTACTAGTGTAGCAAGCAATTGGTAAAACTTCAATCAGTGACATGCTACGCTAGTAAGTGGAAGTCACACGAGGGGGACACATGGGAACTTAAGGAGGTGATCACAACTACCATCAGGTTGAGGCAGCCACCCCCCTGTGTGTGACTGTGTGTGTTCCAAGTCAGGCCATGCTCTCAAAGCCGATTCTAGGCGGGTGCAGATGCCACTGTGCACAGAAGAAGGGGCGACAAATCTGGGAGAACCTGTGTATATTTTTTTTTAATGTCTGTGAAGTTAGACGTGCACCCTGCGACGGCGCCTCCTCAGTTGGAAGAGCTGGCTGGGGAGATGAAATGTTCTCCCCTCATCAGCCCTCCTTTCACACCGACAAGCAGGAAGCCTCTCGCGCTCCCTTGATGCGGAAGTGTCACGTAATGACCCCACGCTCATACTCCAGTGACAGGTGGGGAGCATGTTAATATTTTATATTAACTGCAAGTGTAATTGTATGAGTGGCAGAGTATGTGGCAGCGAGCAGCAGAGCCAGGGCCCACTTACTCCTGGGGGGCCCAAGGCAGCAGCCCGGTGGTCCCGCTGCCCCTCTGTACCTGCACTATGCAATCAGCACTGATCGCATAGTACAGGTGCGCCCAGCGTTCTCTCCTCTCCCCGGCTCCCTCTCGGAAATACGATGCTCTGCGTCATTACTAAGCGCTAGCAGCATGGATTGAGCTCTCAGGGTGTATAACACACACAGAGCCCATGCTGCCTGCGTCTCCCCGCGCTCCACTCACGTAGGAGAGAACACTGGGGTGGGGAAGGGAGGGGGGATAGAGAACATACTGGGGAGCGGAGGGGTGGATAGAGAGAACACTGGGGAGAGGGGGATAGAGAGAACACTGGGAGAGAAGAGACATACAGAGAGTGAACTGGGAAGGCAGAGGAGAGAGACACAGACATGGGGAAAAAAAGAGGATACAAAGTGTGTAAGGGTGTCTGTGTAAGTGTATGTATATGTGTAAGTGTGTCACGTGAGGGGGGGGAAATCTCCGCCCCCTCACAGAGCATGTTAGAGCACCAGAAGTCTGTGACATAACGGTGCTCAGAACACATGAAGCCACGCACAGAAGAAACAGCCCCTTCCCTGCAAATGTAAGGTAAGTGAGCAGGGAGGGGGACAAACGAGTGTGTGTGTTTAAGTTTGACTGTGTTTGTAAGTGTGTCTATCTGACTGTGTAAGGTTGTCTGTGTGTGTAAGTGTGTCTATCTGACTGTGTAAATTTGTCTGTGTAAATCATATATATTCACACACTTAATCTAAATATTATATAATCCACCTATACATATATATTAGTTTTAAATCATTATATAATTACATAACATATAGCATATAAGTGTGTGTGTTTATTTTTTTGTATGGAGGTATTAGGGTGGAGGGTGTGATTGCATGCTGTGAATGAGGGGTGGGGTCCAGGGGCCCCAAACAAATGTTTGCCCAGGGTCCAGTCAATGTTAAAGATGGCCCTGAGCAGAGCACGTGTGTGTGTGTGTCTGAGTGAGTGGCAGGATGGAAATTATGAGAGAGATGGGTTTGCGTGGGCATGTCTCCACTCACGCGTCTGTGACCCTAGGATCGGCCCTGGTCACTCTGTCCCACTGTCTGTGTTACTCTCTCACACTCTCTAAAGATTAAATATTCATCTAATCTTTTAGTGAATAATGTCACCGCTTTATCTGTACATTGTGCACGGACAAACCCGACGAGCTTGCTATGTGGGGGTAACTCGGCAGGTGTGTCCCTGCCAAACAAATAGCTAAATTGGTGAGATTAAATATATCCCAACTCACCTGCTACTCAACTTTAATTGAATAGACCCCTCTGTGTCAGACTTGCACCATGCTCTTCTCAATCGCATTCACGTCCCCCTTTCTTTTCTTCCTGTCACACGTTTCCCATGCTTGTCTCCCCGTGTTCATGCTAATTGATGCACCATCTAAAAAAAAACCATTGAAAACCAATTTTTTTCTTCACACTCAGAAGATTAAAAATACCATTATTATATAGTATATTTGTTATGTAAAATAAACAAGAAAAATTTGAAAAGTAAATTTTTAAACTTATGATTGTAATCATGTAATGTTACAGTCACTCACCATGGTTGAATTGGCACATGGATACCCATGTGAGCAGTAACGCCACGTCAAAGCTTCAACCCTTGTTACTGTCCAGTCACACACCTTTCATATCTCCAGTCACAACACAACTCTAACCCCCCCGTCTTTACTGCCCCCCTATTTATGAGCACCCCGTGTTTAAATGCCGCCTTTATATGAGCCCCCCGTATTTACTGCCCTTTATGAGCACCCCGTCTTTACTGCCCCCTTATATGAGACTCCCGTCTTTACTGCCCCCTTTATATGAGCCTCCCGTCTTTACTGCCCCCCTTATATGAGCACCCCCTGTCTTTACTGCCCCCTTTAAAATGTGCCTCCTGTCTTTACTGCCACCCTTATATCAGCACCCCGTGTTTACTGCCCTTCCTTATATGAGCACCCCCTGTCTTTACTGCCCTCCCTTATTTGAGCACCCCGTCTTTACTGCCCTTCCTTATATCAGCACCCCGTGTTACTGCCCCCTTTATATGAGCACCCCGTCTTTACTTCCCTTCCTTATATCAGCCCCCCGTGTTTACTGCCCCATTTATATGAGCCCCCCGTGTTTAATGTCCCCTTTATATCAGCCCCCCGTGTTTAATGTCCCCTTTATATCAGCACCCCGTGTTTAATGCCCCATTTATATGAGCCCCCCCCCGTGTCCAATGAAACTAAGGCAGTACCTGAGGGGCTGCCTCATCTTGATAGGAGTTGTGATCCCCCTGCTGCATCAATAATACAGCAGGAGGATCACAACTCCCATGAAGATGAGGCAGCCCTCACCAGGGTGCTTACCCCTCTGTTGGCCCCGTATGTCCCCCCGCCCCGTGTTACTTACCAGCGTTTTGAATTCAACGGACGCGCGCATTCACAAACGGCTGGATAGCCGTGCGCATGCGCTGTGTACTGCTGTGTCCGATCATCTGGTAAGAAGGGGTGTGCGGGGGGCGGGAGGTGCGTTGCGTAGTTGGCGCATGCGGGGTGTGCACAAAGTTACAGCTGAGTGATCAGCTGTAACTTTATACGCATGAGCAATGAGCAAATTCTCCTGCGATTGCGCAGGAGAATTTGCTCCAGAAATTTGTCAGAACACCGGCATTAAAGTGCGTGACTGGAGCGTACAGTGCAAACTCCTTTTTTTATATAATATTGCTATACATGTGCACACAGTGCAATGGTGCCCGTATTTGGAGCTTTTCTTTATTGTTTGGAAACCGTGGCATGCACAGGGTTAAGTGGCTGTCATGGTTCATAAGCGCTAGTGAAGGAAGCCTTTTAATAAACCTAAAACATTTTTTCCACTCAAAGCAGTGCAGTCAGGGACAGTACATGCAACATTTCCTACATTGCACGCACAGGACTTACTTCCAGCACCCCAGTACATGCCCTATCACCCACATTGCACACCAGAACTTACCCTAGTCAGCTGCCACAGCTCCCTGGTATGTAGTGGCAGGCATCATGGAGTCTGTGCGCTGCCCAGGCACCAGCAGGTAACATGACCATTGGTGCTCTGAGGTTAGTCATGCATGTGAAGTGCAAAATGCAGCATGGGATCGTGTCTGGGAAGTGCAAAGGCTCCATGCTGCCTGCTCGTCAACAAAGAGCTGGTCAAGGTAAATCTTCTGATCTCCCACGCCAGCTACTATGCCGGCAAGATTTTTTGCAGCCCTAAAGCCCATGCTTTAAACAGTCTCTGATTCCAAGCTCAATGAAATTAAGCTTATTTATATGTGGGTGATGCGGCATGTCCTGGGTGCTGGGGTAAGTCCTGGGTGGGTGTACAATGTGAGTTATGGGGCATGCCCTGGGTGTACAAAATGGGTGATGGGGCATTTCCTTGGCTTCTGGGGTAAGTCCTGGGTGTGTAATGTGGTTGATGGTGAATGTGCTGGGGCATGTCCTGTGGATGCAAAGTGGGTGCTGGCTGGGGTAGGTACTGGGTGTTCAATGTGGGTGTTGAGGCATGTCCTTGGTGGGCAAAGATGTACTATGGCAAGGGATTTCGGGGCAATAATGAAAGGATAAATGGAGTGGGGAGGAATTGGGTCTGTAAGGGGCCTCACAATATATGATGGAGGCCCTGTGATCTATTGGCCTCCACCTCCTTGTATGGACACTTTACCTATCCCTCTTGATAGATGGAATCGGTAGATATGTATCGGGTGTCTGGAGGGGGGTTTGAAATAAAATTAATCTGAAGATTAGATTTTTGAGGACTTTTAAAGTTGCCAGCCCTCCCCTGTGAAACAGTGAATTGGTGGAAGCTGTGTTTTCGTGGCTTGTAGTGTGGTTCCGATCATGTTCTTGTTGCCACTCTAATTACCCATGGTGCGATTAGGACTAGCTTCCTGCTGTGGTTATAAGCTATGCTGCTGTATTTCTGTAACTGAAATAAATATTAAAAAATAACAGCAAATAGGGATGTACCTCTGTACACAGTCTCTTTAAATCCCTGACTCACATTGGGGAGAAGAAAACACTGAGGTTCGTTGGATCCGGGTGAATGACATCTTGTGTATTCATACAGTGGGGGTAAAAGTGCAATCACAGCCTCTTTCTCAATATGCCAGGGCTCCCCACCAAAAGGACTTTAAATATGGCGCCAAAAACCCCCACAGCTAGGCCCATCTTCCTTGCGCCATAACCTACACCATTTACTAAGTCAATATAACAGTACATGCAGCACATAGAAACACATTGAATATACAGGTTGAAAATAAACAATACATCAAATCCTGTCCCCACCTCTGTTCAAAGCAAGGACATGTTCCAAAATTTGGCATCTCAATTTCTTCCCTAATGTGTCCAGAGACAGAGGTGTCTGAGGAGGGGTTTCTGATGGCTGTTTTGTGTTGTGATACTCTGTCTGTGATGGATTGTATCATATTAACAGGCATACCCTAAACTGTATGGACATTTAATATAGTAGACCAGTGGTGGCGAACCTATGGCACACGTGCCACAACTGGCACCTGAGTCCTCAGTTGTGGCACATGGCCAGGTCCAGCTCTCACCGTTTGTCTGCTCCATCCGAGAGGAGAAGACATCAGTGTAAAAGACGGGCACCGCTGGTCATCTGCTTCTTCTCCAGATGATCAGGTGCATGGGTGCTCTCTGTAGAAGCGTTCAGTCAAAAAGCAATTAACTGTTTGCTTTCCAACTTGAACGCTTCTTCAGACTGTACTGCAAGGAAGTTATGCCATCTATACAGCTAAACTTTTAAGGTCCACGAGAGGTTGTTATTGCGTATATAACCACCTGACATTTTTTTATTATTAACATCTGAAACAATCGGACCTACAAGCTCAATTGAGTGGGACAGATTTTCAAGCTAAACTGAGGTTTAAAAATAGTATATATATATATATGTAATCACAACATTGGTTTACAGTTTATCTCAATGGACGCTATGCTGAATCATAGGCGATTTATTATTTGAGGTCTATACAAATTTTCCTGTTAAAATTGGGGCTGAAAGGTTTTGATCGAATTGGAATACCATGCTAATAGCTATATTACCTACTAATGTCTTAAGTGCTGGTGGACGGGAGATTGAAACGTAGACTGAACACAAACTTTTCGTATGTAGACTGGACTATAATTGTCTGTATATTTCTGAATTATGTTGCTGAAAACGAACCCCTTTTGGAGGGTTTGGGAACCTCCCATTGGGCATATAACTATCAGAGCTTATTGAGATGGATCTAGATAAGCAACAAATTTAGATCTAATAATTCTTAGGGAGATATATAAACCCATCTGCTTAGAAAAGGTTGAAATTCTAACTAAAGAGATATATTTCCCCACACGTTTTGATTGCTTTTGAGGGCTGAGTAGAGTGTTGCTTCAGCACCCTGGCTGCTGCAAGTGCTGCTCCACAAATCTGATTGCGCATGAGACGGTGCATAGGAAATTATGCTATATTTTGTTAATATAAATCTACTTAAACATGTATTGCAATTAACAGGTATAAATAGTATTTATTAGCATATACCGTATTTTTCACTCCATAAGACATTTTTCCTCCTCAAAAGTAAGGGGAAATGTCTGTGCGTCTTATGGAGCGAATGTAGTACTTACCTGCTTGTTGCTGCTCTCCGTCATTTCCTCCATGCAGTCTAACCTCCTGCACGCAGGAAGGAAGCTCCGGTCGCGTTTTTTTTCTTGTTCTTAACTTCATTGAAGTCACGCTGCTTCAATAAAGTTAAGAAGAAAAAAAATCGTGACCAGAGCTTCCTTCCTCCGTGCAGGAGGTTAGACTGCATGGAGGAAATGACGGAGAGCAGCATGGTGGTAAATACTAGGGAGGGTGGCACAAACGAGCAAATCCTGGCATAATGAGGGGCAAAATCCTGGCATAGTGAGGGGCAAAAGCCTGGCATAGTGAGTGGCTAAAGCCTGGCATAGTGAGGGGCAAAATCCTGGCTTAGTGAGGGGCAAAAACCTGGCATTGTGAGGGGCAAAATCCTTGCACCGTGGGGTTCAAAATCCGGGCATACTGAATGGCTAAATCCTAGCATAGTGAGGGGCAAAATCCTGGCATAGTGAGGTGCGAAATACCTGTCATTGTGAGGGGAAAAATCCTTGCACAGTGGGGTTCAAAAGCCCGGCATAGTGAGTGACTAAAGCCTGGCATAGTGAGGGGCAAAATCCTGGCATAGTGAGGGGCAAAAACCTGGCATTGTGAGGGGAAAAATCCTTGCACAGTGGGGTTCAATATCCTGGCATACTGAATGGCTAAATCCTGGCATAGTGAGGGGCAAAATCCTGGCATAGTGAGGGGCATAATCCTGGCATAGTGAGGGGCATAATCCTGGCATACTGAATGGCTAAATCCTGACATAGTGAAGGAAAAAAAATCCTGGCATATTCAATGGCTAAATCCTGGCTAGAGTTCAGCGGACACGTGAATGTTCGGGTTCGGCAGGTTCGGCCGAACTTCGAAAAAAATGTCCGGGTCCGTGCTCGAACTTGACCACGAACCCCATTGAAGTCAATATGGACACGAACTTTTGGCCACTAAAATGCCTCTAAAAAAGTCCTGGAAAGGGCTAGAGGGCTGCAAAATGAAGAAAAATGTGGGTAAGAGTGTCCCCATTCATATGAATAGGTCAATTGACCTATTTGTATGAATGGGGACTCTATTTCGGTTTATAGAAAGCCAATAGCATTACTTGTATTCCATAAACCGAAAGTCTATAAACAGAAAGACATTCGGTTTATAGACTTTTGGTTTACGGAATACATGTAATGCTATTGGCTTTCTATAAACCGAATGTCTTTTGGTTTATAGACTTTCGGTTTATGTAATACATGTAATGCCAAACCGAAATAGAGTCCCCATTCATACGAATAGGTCAATTGACCTATTCGTATGAATGGGGACTCTATTTCGGTTTATAGAAAGCCCATAGCATTACATAAAATGTATATGTATGTAATGCTATGGGCTTTCTGATTGGCTGCCCTGCAGCCTTTCAAAACACGCCATTAAATCGCCGAACCCCGAACTCCAACCCGAACATACAGTGAAATGTCCAAGTTCGGGTCCGGGGTCCAAAAACCATAATGCTCGGTATGAACCGGAACAGAGCGGTTCGGGTTCACTAAACACTAATCCAGGCATATTGAGTTTTTTTCTTGTTTTCCTCCTCTAAAAACTGGGTGTGTCTTTTGGTCAGGTGGGTCTTATGGAGCAAAAAATACGGTAGTTATATTGTTATTTATATATTTATTTTATTTATTAATAATAATAATTATATATTAACCTTTAGTGATATGGCCTTTTGACCTTGTCTTTCCCTTGGTGACAAGGGCTGTTTTGACATTTTAGGGGTGTTTGTACTGGGCTGTAATTTTCTTCTTTCTCACATACTGTACCCACACAATTTATATATAGTTTTAATCACCATAAGTATAAGTGGGACCGGGAGGATCTTATGTTCGCCTCGATATCTGCTCTCTTCTCGCACAAGCCGATCTTTACGAGGTGTTCGGGGACCAATACCGCGGCTCTCGGCCAGTGGCTGCATCCTCCATTACGGTGCATGCGCGTGTGCCCACGTGGCTACGTCATTCCACCCCCGAATAAACCTTGATAAGATACACAATCATTCACATAATCCTTGACCTTCAAACTCTTCATAATTTGATTTAACAAAGGATATATATGTATAAAATGTATTGTGTAAGTTAAAGAGGGCACCTAATAACATAAAACATATATTGAAGAAACAAAAACACTTGGTTTGTGTAACAAAGTAGCAGTATAATCCACGGTATCTCCGCTGGTAGTCAGGATAGAGCAGGTAAAACACTGGCAGCGTAATAGTAATCCCTCTTCCCCAAGGTCTAGACGACACATAGTCTGGGTGTCAACTGTCATTTTATTCCACGGTCATAGTATTTATGCAAGACCCCATGCAAGGGGTTTCCTGAATGACATTGCAGGGGTTTTACTACAGAGGACTGTGTGGGGAACTTAGCCTGCAAGGCTATTTCCCAGCATGCCTTGCTGTACAGGAGAGATAATTGTGCAAGAATGTACTGTTAATCACATTCTCTCTCCGTACAGCAAAATATACAGTTTTACAGAAAAAATACATAACTGATATAATATTCAGACGAATGCTACACACTGCATATAAAACGAGCATAGCAACAAATAACAAAATATTCACCCTAAGTGTCCAGAAGTGGCTAGGTTTGCCACAGTGTGTCCACAGCGCTAAAGTGATGGAAGTTGCAACCTACACAGTGTAACCCCAAATCACACTGAATGACATCAAAAGAACAAAGGTAGGTATAGGTGTGCTAAAAATATAATAAAAAAGGGTATAGGTGTCCCCACCATATGTTATACTGTGACAGTATGTGCAAAAGAAATATAAAAGGGTACCATACAACTTACATATATATCTATCAATGGTATCTCATCTGAGACGTAATTCTAATGGTTCTTGTTTGGAAGCTGTATAAAAGAACACGTTTTGAATGTTCTTTTACACAGCTTCCAAAGAAGAACCAACAGAATTACTTCTCAGATCAGATACCATTGATAGATAAATATCTAAGTTATATATTGAAGAAACATTTGTGAATTCAAACGAGATACCTTTTGTTGAAATATCTCCATAAAAGGAGACATAATCTTAGCAAACTGTGTGTACTTACTTGCTAAAAATAACTACCAATACCGATTTTACTTATATGATGTAATTGTTATGTACAAATTTGAGTGTACATTTTGTGATGTCTATTTAGGAATCATTCAATTTATAAACAACTAGATTTAGAATTAATGAACAAATGTAAGCAAATTCATCATGGCTTGGAGGAAGGAAAATCTGACTTAAGATTCCAAACAACCTGTCCGCCCACCTGATAGAGCTATATGGAGCAAGTAGGACTCACTAAGGTACTTTATTTGCATTCTTTCATTAACCCCTTGACGAAAAAAAGGACATGCCAGGCACGTCCTGGGAGAAACTCCCTTAACGACAAAGGACGTGCCTGGCAGGTCCTGCAGTGAATGAAGCAGTTTTCGCGATCAACGATAGCTAAAAACCGCTTTAACAGTGCTGGTCTATTGCCTCGACATCGAGGCAATAGCCAGCACCGAAATTTTTTATTTTGGGACCCCCACGATCGCCCCACGGAGCGATAGTGGGGAGCCAAATCGACGGACCATGCTGCTCCGTCAATATGGCTAAGCCCTCTGCCGGTCTGAGCTTCGGAAGTGAAAGTAACTTTACTTCAATCGCTCTGAATATGCTACTTGACTGCCCCTAGTGGTATTTTAGTAGCATTGCAATGGAAAATATTTAAAATCCATATTTAATTAATTAAAAACAGGTTATTTAGCTATATTAGCCTATAAGGTTAAAATTAAATATTTTTTAGCATAAGGGATAGGGTTAAAATTAAATTAAAGTTAAAAAATATTAAGGGATATAATAAGGATTAGAGTTGGGGTTAAATTTAGTGATAGGGTTAAATTTTGGTTTCGGGTTGGGGTCAAAAGGTCAATATAGGAAAAAACCAAAAAACACTATTTTTGGTTTTTGCCCCATAACTCACAAAAAATACCGAAAAATATGGAAACATGCATATTTTTGAACTCGGGAGAACATTTAGACTGGGTCTTTTTTAATGATTTTATTTGTGTAAATTATATTTTATTTATATGATGGAGGCCCTGTGATCTATTGGCCTCCACCTCCTTGTATGGACACTTTACCTATCCCTCTTGATAGATGGAATCGGTAGATATGTATCGGGTGTCTGGAGGGGGGTTTGAAATAAAATTAATCTGAAGATTAGATTTTTGAGGACTTTTAAAGTTGCCAGCCCTCCCCTGTGAAACAGTGAATTGGTGGAAGCTGTGTTTTCGTGGCTTGTAGTGTGGTTCCGATCATGTTCTTGTTGCCACTCTAATTACCCATGGTGCGATTAGGACTAGCTTCCTGCTGTGGTTATAAGCTATGCTGCTGTATTTCTGTAACTGAAATAAATATTAAAAAATAACAGCAAATAGGGATGTACCTCTGTACACAGTCTCTTTAAATCCCTGACTCACATTGGGGAGAAGAAAACACTGAGGTTCGTTGGATCCGGGTGAATGACATCTTGTGTATTCATACAGTGGGGGTAAAAGTGCAATCACAGCCTCTTTCTCAATATGCCAGGGCTCCCCACCAAAAGGACTTTAAATATGGCGCCAAAAACCCCCACAGCTAGGCCCATCTTCCTTGCGCCATAACCTACACCATTTACTAAGTCAATATAACAGTACATGCAGCACATAGAAACACATTGAATATACAGGTTGAAAATAAACAATACATCAAATCCTGTCCCCACCTCTGTTCAAAGCAAGGACATGTTCCAAAATTTGGCATCTCAATTTCTTCCCTAATGTGTCCAGAGACAGAGGTGTCTGAGGAGGGGTTTCTGATGGCTGTTTTGTGTTGTGATACTCTGTCTGTGATGGATTGTATCATATTAACAGGCATACCCTAAACTGTATGGACATTTAATATAGTAGACCAGTGGTGGCGAACCTATGGCACACGTGCCACAACTGGCACCTGAGTCCTCAGTTGTGGCACATGGCCAGGTCCAGCTCTCACCGTTTGTCTGCTCCATCCGAGAGGAGAAGACATCAGTGTAAAAGACGGGCACCGCTGGTCATCTGCTTCTTCTCCAGATGATCAGGTGCATGGGTGCTATCTGTAGAAGCGTTCAGTCAAAAAGCAATTAACTGTTTGCTTTCCAACTTGAACGCTTCTTCAGACTGTACTGCAAGGAAGTTATGCCATCTATACAGCTAAACTTTTAAGGTCCACGAGAGGTTGTTATTGCGTATATAACCACCTGACATTTTTTTATTATTAACATCTGAAACAATCGGACCTACAAGCTCAATTGAGTGGGACAGATTTTCAAGCTAAACTGAGGTTTAAAAATAGTATATATATATATATGTAATCACAACATTGGTTTACAGTTTATCTCAATGGACGCTATGCTGAATCATAGGCGATTTATTATTTGAGGTCTATACAAATTTTCCTGTTAAAATTGGGGCTGAAAGGTTTTGATCGAATTGGAATACCATGCTAATAGCTATATTACCTACTAATGTCTTAAGTGCTGGTGGACGGGAGATTGAAACGTAGACTGAACACAAACTTTTCGTATGTAGACTGGACTATAATTGTCTGTATATTTCTGAATTATGTTGCTGAAAACGAACCCCTTTTGGAGGGTTTGGGAACCTCCCATTGGGCATATAACTATCAGAGCTTATTGAGATGGATCTAGATAAGCAACAAATTTAGATCTAATAATTCTTAGGGAGATATATAAACCCATCTGCTTAGAAAAGGTTGAAATTCTAACTAAAGAGATATATTTCCCCACACGTTTTGATTGCTTTTGAGGGCTGAGTAGAGTGTTGCTTCAGCACCCTGGCTGCTGCAAGTGCTGCTCCACAAATCTGATTGCGCATGAGACGGTGCATAGGAAATTATGCTATATTTTGTTAATATAAATCTACTTAAACATGTATTGCAATTAACAGGTATAAATAGTATTTATTAGCATATACCGTATTTTTCACTCCATAAGACATTTTTCCTCCTCAAAAGTAAGGGGAAATGTCTGTGCGTCTTATGGAGCGAATGTAGTACTTACCTGCTTGTTGCTGCTCTCCGTCATTTCCTCCATGCAGTCTAACCTCCTGCACGCAGGAAGGAAGCTCCGGTCGCGTTTTTTTTCTTGTTCTTAACTTCATTGAAGTCACGCTGCTTCAATAAAGTTAAGAAGAAAAAAAATCGTGACCAGAGCTTCCTTCCTCCGTGCAGGAGGTTAGACTGCATGGAGGAAATGACGGAGAGCAGCATGGTGGTAAATACTAGGGAGGGTGGCACAAACGAGCAAATCCTGGCATAATGAGGGGCAAAATCCTGGCATAGTGAGGGGCAAAAGCCTGGCATAGTGAGTGGCTAAAGCCTGGCATAGTGAGGGGCAAAATCCTGGCTTAGTGAGGGGCAAAAACCTGGCATTGTGAGGGGCAAAATCCTTGCACCGTGGGGTTCAAAATCCGGGCATACTGAATGGCTAAATCCTAGCATAGTGAGGGGCAAAATCCTGGCATAGTGAGGTGCGAAATACCTGTCATTGTGAGGGGAAAAATCCTTGCACAGTGGGGTTCAAAAGCCCGGCATAGTGAGTGACTAAAGCCTGGCATAGTGAGGGGCAAAATCCTGGCATAGTGAGGGGCAAAAACCTGGCATTGTGAGGGGAAAAATCCTTGCACAGTGGGGTTCAATATCCTGGCATACTGAATGGCTAAATCCTGGCATAGTGAGGGGCAAAATCCTGGCATAGTGAGGGGCATAATCCTGGCATAGTGAGGGGCATAATCCTGGCATACTGAATGGCTAAATCCTGACATAGTGAAGGAAAAAAAATCCTGGCATATTCAATGGCTAAATCCTGGCTAGAGTTCAGCGGACACGTGAATGTTCGGGTTCGGCAGGTTCGGCCGAACTTCGAAAAAAATGTCCGGGTCCGTGCTCGAACTTGACCACGAACCCCATTGAAGTCAATATGGACACGAACTTTTGGCCACTAAAATGCCTCTAAAAAAGTCCTGGAAAGGGCTAGAGGGCTGCAAAATGAAGAAAAATGTGGGTAAGAGTGTCCCCATTCATATGAATAGGTCAATTGACCTATTTGTATGAATGGGGACTCTATTTCGGTTTATAGAAAGCCAATAGCATTACTTGTATTCCATAAACCGAAAGTCTATAAACAGAAAGACATTCGGTTTATAGACTTTTGGTTTACGGAATACATGTAATGCTATTGGCTTTCTATAAACCGAATGTCTTTTGGTTTATAGACTTTCGGTTTATGTAATACATGTAATGCCAAACCGAAATAGAGTCCCCATTCATACGAATAGGTCAATTGACCTATTCGTATGAATGGGGACTCTATTTCGGTTTATAGAAAGCCCATAGCATTACATAAAATGTATATGTATGTAATGCTATGGGCTTTCTGATTGGCTGCCCTGCAGCCTTTCAAAACACGCCATTAAATCGCCGAACCCCGAACTCCAACCCGAACATACAGTGAAATGTCCAAGTTCGGGTCCGGGGTCCAAAAACCATAATGCTCGGTATGAACCGGAACAGAGCGGTTCGGGTTCACTAAACACTAATCCAGGCATATTGAGTTTTTTTCTTGTTTTCCTCCTCTAAAAACTGGGTGTGTCTTTTGGTCAGGTGGGTCTTATGGAGCAAAAAATACGGTAGTTATATTGTTATTTATATATTTATTTTATTTATTAATAATAATAATTATATATTAACCTTTAGTGATATGGCCTTTTGACCTTGTCTTTCCCTTGGTGACAAGGGCTGTTTTGACATTTTAGGGGTGTTTGTACTGGGCTGTAATTTTCTTCTTTCTCACATACTGTACCCACACAATTTATATATAGTTTTAATCACCATAAGTATAAGTGGGACCGGGAGGATCTTATGTTCGCCTCGATATCTGCTCTCTTCTCGCACAAGCCGATCTTTACGAGGTGTTCGGGGACCAATACCGCGGCTCTCGGCCAGTGGCTGCATCCTCCATTACGGTGCATGCGCGTGTGCCCACGTGGCTACGTCATTCCACCCCCGAATAAACCTTGATAAGATACACAATCATTCACATAATCCTTGACCTTCAAACTCTTCATAATTTGATTTAACAAAGGATATATATGTATAAAATGTATTGTGTAAGTTAAAGAGGGCACCTAATAACATAAAACATATATTGAAGAAACAAAAACACTTGGTTTGTGTAACAAAGTAGCAGTATAATCCACGGTATCTCCGCTGGTAGTCAGGATAGAGCAGGTAAAACACTGGCAGCGTAATAGTAATCCCTCTTCCCCAAGGTCTAGACGACACATAGTCTGGGTGTCAACTGTCATTTTATTCCACGGTCATAGTATTTATGCAAGACCCCATGCAAGGGGTTTCCTGAATGACATTGCAGGGGTTTTACTACAGAGGACTGTGTGGGGAACTTAGCCTGCAAGGCTATTTCCCAGCATGCCTTGCTGTACAGGAGAGATAATTGTGCAAGAATGTACTGTTAATCACATTCTCTCTCCGTACAGCAAAATATACAGTTTTACAGAAAAAATACATAACTGATATAATATTCAGACGAATGCTACACACTGCATATAAAACGAGCATAGCAACAAATAACAAAATATTCACCCTAAGTGTCCAGAAGTGGCTAGGTTTGCCACAGTGTGTCCACAGCGCTAAAGTGATGGAAGTTGCAACCTACACAGTGTAACCCCAAATCACACTGAATGACATCAAAAGAACAAAGGTAGGTATAGGTGTGCTAAAAATATAATAAAAAAGGGTATAGGTGTCCCCACCATATGTTATACTGTGACAGTATGTGCAAAAGAAATATAAAAGGGTACCATACAACTTACATATATATCTATCAATGGTATCTCATCTGAGACGTAATTCTAATGGTTCTTGTTTGGAAGCTGTATAAAAGAACACGTTTTGAATGTTCTTTTACACAGCTTCCAAAGAAGAACCAACAGAATTACTTCTCAGATCAGATACCATTGATAGATAAATATCTAAGTTATATATTGAAGAAACATTTGTGAATTCAAACGAGATACCTTTTGTTGAAATATCTCCATAAAAGGAGACATAATCTTAGCAAACTGTGTGTACTTACTTGCTAAAAATAACTACCAATACCGATTTTACTTATATGATGTAATTGTTATGTACAAATTTGAGTGTACATTTTGTGATGTCTATTTAGGAATCATTCAATTTATAAACAACTAGATTTAGAATTAATGAACAAATGTAAGCAAATTCATCATGGCTTGGAGGAAGGAAAATCTGACTTAAGATTCCAAACAACCTGTCCGCCCACCTGATAGAGCTATATGGAGCAAGTAGGACTCACTAAGGTACTTTATTTGCATTCTTTCATTAACCCCTTGACGAAAAAAAGGACATGCCAGGCACGTCCTGGGAGAAACTCCCTTAACGACAAAGGACGTGCCTGGCAGGTCCTGCAGTGAATGAAGCAGTTTTCGCGATCAACGATAGCTAAAAACCGCTTTAACAGTGCTGGTCTATTGCCTCGACATCGAGGCAATAGCCAGCACCGAAATTTTTTATTTTGGGACCCCCACGATCGCCCCACGGAGCGATAGTGGGGAGCCAAATCGACGGACCATGCTGCTCCGTCAATATGGCTAAGCCCTCTGCCGGTCTGAGCTTCGGAAGTGAAAGTAACTTTACTTCAATCGCTCTGAATATGCTACTTGACTGCCCCTAGTGGTATTTTAGTAGCATTGCAATGGAAAATATTTAAAATCCATATTTAATTAATTAAAAACAGGTTATTTAGCTATATTAGCCTATAAGGTTAAAATTAAATATTTTTTAGCATAAGGGATAGGGTTAAAATTAAATTAAAGTTAAAAAATATTAAGGGATATAATAAGGATTAGAGTTGGGGTTAAATTTAGTGATAGGGTTAAATTTTGGTTTCGGGTTGGGGTCAAAAGGTCAATATAGGAAAAAAACAAAAAACACTATTTTTGGTTTTTGCCCCATAACTCACAAAAAATACCGAAAAATATGGAAACATGCATATTTTTGAACTCGGGAGAACATTTAGACTGGGTCTTTTTTAATGATTTTATTTGTGTAAATTATATTTTAGGTCTAAGTTAGAAAAAGTGGGTTTTTTAAAAATTTTCATCATATTTTATGATTTTTTTTGTAGTAATTATAAGATATGATGAACATAATGGTATCTAATGAAAGCCCTTCTTATGACGATAAAAACAACATATAATTTGTGTGGGTACTGTATGTGAGAAAGAAAAAAATTACAGCTAAACACAAACACCCTAGAAATGTCAAAACAGCCATTGTCACCAAGGGAAAGTCAAGGTGAAAATGTCTTGTCACTAAGGGGTTAAAGGTTTTCTTTTTAAACAATAAACACTTGAAGAAATTTTTCAATTAAGCATAAGTTAATTTTTGGCTACAATTGTCCTTTAACAATCATTTCTAGATAACCCAGAATATTTTAGATTTTCCCCAGACTCTAGAGTTTTCTCCACAATGGTAGCAGGGCCGATTCTGGGCGGGTGCACTGCTCCCGGGCGCTGAGTAGCAGAGGCACTGAGCTGCTACTGAGCTGCTAGCACCACCTCCTTGAGGTCTGGCCCGCAGACGAGTGCCTGCGGTAACCGCACCTCAGCGTGATGGGTGCAAGCTCTTCCCCGTTGCGCTCTCAGATTGGTTACCTGCCGCATGTCACTTGATGTCACTTGACATCCGGCAGAAGAAACTGGAAGGCCTCCGCAGACACAGTCGAAATGTCCTCCTCCCTGCAAATAGAGTTAACTAAGCAGGGAGGGGGACCAAAAGTATAATTTCTTTTGTGTAAAAAAAAAAAAATTTAAATAGAAGAAATAAGTGTGTGAAAGTGTGTGTGTGTGTGTGTTTTATGTGTGTAAGTATATCTGTGTAAGTGTGTGTTCTGCATGCGTAAGGGTGTGTGCAATGGTCTGTGTAAGTGTGTCTTAAGTGTGTTTGGGTGTCCTTGCAAGTGTGACAACGTGTATAAGGGTGTCTGTGGAAGTTGATGTTTGTGTGACTGTGTGTGTTTTAACTGTTTCTGTGTTAGTGTGTGTGTATTTATGTGATGACAAGAATAAAAAAAATCTGTGTGAATGAAAAGCTATCTAGTATTGTGAAAAACAAATACGACGAATGGACGAAAATGCTATTTTCGGACGAAAATGCATTCGTCCGAAAACTAATGCACATGTCTAATACACACCCTCATATTTACACTTACATACTCACATACAGTCAGACTTACACTTACATACACACACAGTCAGACTTACACTTACACTTACATACAGTCAGACTTACACATACATAGTCAGACTTACACTTACATATTTAACATACAGTCAGACTTACACTTACATACAGACAGACTTACACTTACAGGCATACATACAGTCAGACATACTTACATACATACAAACAGACTTACACTTACATACATACATACATCCAGTCAAACTTACAGTTACATACATACATACAGTCAGACTTACAGTTACATACATACAGTCAGACTTACATACATATATACCCACAGATTTTTGTCCCCCTCCCTGCAAGGCTCGGAGCGCGAGGGGGCGGAGATTTCATCCCCCTCGCACGAGACAATGTCACATGAGCTGCATCTCTCGCTCTCTCCGGAGGGCCTGTACCATGTGATCAGTTTAGATCGCATAGTACAGGTTTTAATCTATGATGGTCGCAGGCATCGACAGGACAGTCAGGCCCCTGGTGTGACGGGCCCGGTCGCAGCTGCGACACCTGCGATAATTAGAATTCCACCACTGACCCAATAATCAGGTACAAGTCAGTTTGTACATATTTCAGTATTCAGCTCTGTGTGAAGTATAAAACGCTGCTAACTTTCCCCTGCAACAAAATAGGATTAAACTAGCAATTTTGGCAATATGCTGTGATGATAAGAAGACAGTCAGTCCGGCTATACGATGAGCTGGCGGCCTAGAGGGAAGATTGCAGCTTCTAAAAAAGTTATAGTGTTTACTCCACATGGACTGATCCATCCAAACTTGGATTCAGATTGGGCATTATAGCCGAATTTCCCAAATCCACAAAATTCCACTACTCAATATGCCCCAATTTGGGACATTTTTTGCCATTAAAAACATAGGTTTTTGGCTACCTAATATGGCCTGGTCACCCCCGACATTGCTCCAAATTCCCCTAATATTGATGCATTTCTGACAGTTTATTTCTCTGTGTAGAAGAATTGAAATGAAAATGTGAAAAACATATGGTAATTAAGAAAAAAAAGATAAAGCACTCCCTGGGGGCAGCAGGCTATCACTAGCACCATTAAAAAAAAAAAAAATACCCCATCACCAATAAAAATTAGGGTCTCCAGAGATTGTAGCCCTGGCCCCCTCTAATGATTAATGGGTCTGGGAACGGCCCCTATATAACACATCAGGAGCCAGAGCAAGTAACACAAGTGATTAACTCCCTATCACAAAGATGGAAGTCACTAAATGCACAGTACGCTACGTGTACTGGTAAATAAGGAATGTTTATATCCAGCGGTACACTGTGTAAAAAAAAACTGAAAAGTCTTCCTAATATTAATTAGGTTAATAAATATCCAGACAGGCTCCCTTCTTAGCCGATCAAGGAAGTACCACAGCCATTAGAACAACCAGACATCTTACACAGATTAAACAGCAAAGAAAACCTTGTTCATCGCTCAATTCGTGCAAACATATCAAAGCGTCTGCCTGATCAGCCTGTCGATGGAAACACTGATCTCTGGAATAGATAATACTCTAGCGGTACGGCTGCGTTTGTCAGTCAGCAGGTTACTATATAGCAAGCTAATAATTGTACCAGCTTCAGGTAAATATCACTATCTAGTAATAGACAATAATTGAAGTAGCGGCTGCCTTGTTAGCCGACTCCTGATAGTCTGTCGACGCTGCTTAGCGCATCCTGTCAGTAGACTGAAATCCCCGTTAGTCATAATAGGTGGCCTTGTTACCCCTTATTATATGTGCTAAAATCAGGACAGACAAACATAGATTAGCGTGTTGACCTGTCAATACAGCTGTCATTCTGTCAAGAAAAAAGCCACTGAATTTCAGATTAATTGGGGTTTGCTTTTTTGGCATAGTCCTTTTCAAAAAATGTAGCCATTCCATTAGAGAGGGAAATTAGGGTTCCCACCCAGCCCGTATATCTACCTGCAAACTGGTAATGGCCTGTATTTGTTATAA
Organism: Pelodytes ibericus; assembly: GCA_036172795.1. NCBI lineage: Eukaryota > Metazoa > Chordata > Amphibia > Anura > Pelodytidae > Pelodytes > Pelodytes ibericus. Next base: position 192,989,660 of record CM069861.1, read on the forward strand.
AAGAAACAGTGTCAATCCTAATGTAATTCATGTTGTATAGTGTGAGAATTCTCCACTGAAAGAAACAGGAAAGTAGAATGAATAAAGGTGCTAACTCACATACTCTTGTGGCTTTAGGGGGTTAGACATGAACCGGTAGAAATACTAATGCAAAAACAACTAAAAATACTACCAACACTTTAGCTTGGCAGAAGGTTTGTTTTTTTGTTCGTTTATTTATTTTTAATTATCAGTGAGTATATATTTTTAATATGCGGGAATCATGATCTGATTGAATCATGATATCTACAAGGATAATTTACATAAATTAGACACAATCAAATTGTGTGGTGAATAGATTCTGAATAAACAGCCTTTACATGCATTATGGGAGATAAACTTTCCAGCCCCTAACTATATAAAAGTCACACATACACAAGCATTTTCATATTATACCCAAATTTTCTTCAAATAGTGTATTTAAAACATGTGTTGTCTGTAGTTCTTGATTTCATTAGATCAGAGTAGTCATCAAAGATATATGAAATATATACTATATTATATAAATAAGAAATGTTTAAGGTATACTAATAAATACTGGACAGGTTAGTATTTATATTATAAAATGTATCTTTTAAAATGTATCTTTCATTTTCAGAATTAAAAGAAAAACCATGTGAAGTGATATGGTACATGAGTGAGAGACCATGACTCAAACATAAATACTAATAAAGCATTATATTATTGATTAAGAGATTTTTTTTTAGCAGAGGTTTTATTTAACCATGTGCTAAAAGGCCCAGTGTCTTTCCTAAAAAAGGAAAAACAAATTATTGTGAGGACCCAGCACCATACATATGGTTGACACACAGAGGGCACATCACCTGGGTGCTTAAAGGGTGCAATTACCCCGTAGAGAAAAAAAATTCTAAAAATGATAATTACCTGAATACCTATTCAGAGAGGATCACTGATGGCTTGGAATCCTCACTTTACTCACCATGGAAATGGGCCACCCATAAAGTAATCCACAGAGAGAAATCCCACATGCCAAAAAAAGTGAGGATGGGTGCAGAATAAAATCTCACAACATTAACGATGGGTTTTCCCATCACGAGTCAGCCAATCATAAAGCTTCCTGACACAGGCCCTCCCATTAGCTGAGACATTAGTTACACATGTATCCCAGTTTTTGACAGCATGTGGCCTTCAAGTGGCATGGGGGCTTTATCAGCGGCAAATTATTATTATTATTTTTTTGAGAAGACCAGGGGCCTTTGGCCTGCAAACACAATAGGACAATTCAGGGGTGAACACACAGTCAACAGTCAAGCAGCTGATTTATCATTGGAATCTATTTCATACAGAGTCCTTTAGTCCTTCTATTCAGTCGTTTCATGCATCCTGAATTGATGTAGGCATTGTCTTTGATACTTCTGAATCTTCCACCTTAGCAGTCAAAGAAGCAGACCAAACACCTGTTAACCTGTAACCTTTAAGGCTGTACCTGGTGCCCAGTGCAGGGCTTGCAACATTGTCCCACAATTTAGTGGACTATTGTACAACTTCATCACCCCTCCTGTTATCATCCTTAATGGACAAAAATAGACAGACAAGACAGATACTGTATAGAGATAGACCGACACACAATACAACTGGCAGAACAGACAAGACACAGAGATAAACAGGCACACAAGACAGAAAGACAGCTAGACACGCTAGATACAAAGACAGACAGACAGACAGACAGAGCAGTGGGTGGACCCATATACATTTTATTATGTTTCCACTGGCCTTTCATTTTCTCTGCCTCAGATCCATAAATGCAGAGATGAGGGAAATACCATGAAGGTCTCTCTATGTCTATGGCACCTGCGCTGAAGGCCAGAACATACCTGACCTGGGGTCTTTCCATCCATTCCTAATGATCCCAACCACAGCCTCATCCAAGAAAAATGTCTGCCTAGCCTACACACAGGGGCATTTAGTATTCAGAAGTGGTGCACCACCAGCCCATCGAGACAGGTTAGAGAGCAGCCTGGGGGGCAATTGCCCCTATGCCCCCTGTGCCCTTCTAGCCCCCTCCCCTGCTGGTGCCTGTATTGGATAGGGGAAACAGTGAACATTACGGCACTCAAGGCACCCATATTGTTCATAATGCATGAGACCAGGAGCCATGGGAAAACCAGTCCCTGTTATAGCTGTGTGGAGGACTGAGGGCCTTTGGGGTAGCCTCGGTCTCCACATTTTTATTATGTGTAGGAAGGGAGAACTGGGATTAGTTATTACTCCCCTTGTCCCTATTCATTTTTTTAATGGCAGTTTTAGGCATTTTATCTTTAATTACATGTAACATGGTTTTGTTGTGGGTGTTCTCTGTCTTTTAGCTTCCATTTGGTATGGAAGAAGTGAAGCCCCTGGGTGGGTCACACCCTGATTCCAAGCTCTTAATATCTTGATTAGCATAATAAAATTGCTAAGTGCAGAATACTTGCTCATTTGTCCACATCCTTGGACAAAGAAATCCAGAAGGCCAACACAACCAGGACCCAACGAACCATCCTTCCCTAGCTCAAGCCTTGTATAGTCTTTTCTAAGTAAACATGACCTCTATACGGAGGAAGATCCCAAACAGAGAGGAACATAACAGGGCATTCCACCACATACATATTTTAAGTTCCTTTAGGGCTCTCTTTAAAGAAAAACAAAAATGCCATTTATGTCAAGCATTACAAGTCAACTAACATCATAATTGCAAAAAGCAACAGAGTTTCTCTTGCCAAACTTGTACAGTAAAACTGTATTTTACTAAGCTGAAAGTGCTATAGAATACAGTTACATGCCAAAGGCATATTCGCTGTGACAACTTTAAAGATCAATGTACAGTGTATGTACTAGAGGGAATTACCAAGATTGCAAATTTTAAACATCTGATGTAATCTGTCCTAGTCAATGAAAATCCTGAATGACTGTGCTTGAGGAAAAGTAGAACAATACAACTACTAAAAAACTGAAAGTCATGGATGTAACTGGAGTGGTGACTCATGGGAACAGAAAAGAATAATAATATTAGACAAGTTACAAATAAGGGTTATCTTTGATAATATCATGACTCGTTCTAAACAGACTAGATCAGTGATGGGGAACCTATGGCACAGGTTCCTCCGGTGGTAACTGGGAGCCTCTGAGGTGGCACTTAGCATCTGATGAATTCAGGGCCGTCGCTACAGTAAGGCAGCACAGGTGGCTGTCTTAGGGCGTCCCAAGGGGGGGGGGAATCGTCCGCTCCCCCAGGCCCGTTTACTTACCTTCTTGCTACTCGGCAGGTCCGTGGCTGTGAGGTAGGCATTGTGCGCTCCCCTCCAGCCACGCGGATTCAATAAAGTTTGTTTAAACTTCTTTTTAAACAAACTTTATTGAAGCCGCGTGGCTGAAGGGGAGCGCACAATGCTTCCCTCACAGCCACGGAACTGCAGAGCAGCAAGGATGTAAGTACTTGGCCAGGGGGGAGGAGGGGTTAAAAATCCTGGCATAGTGGAGGGGCAAAATCCTGACATATTGAAGGGGCAAAATCCGGGCATATTGGAGGGGCAAAATCGGGCATAGTGGAGGGGCAAAATCCGGGCATATTGGAGGGTTGAGGCTAGTTCCTACCCAGTAGAAGGACCTTTTTGCCCCGTAGCGGTCTGGTCCTGTATAGGGATTGGAACTAGCCAACTCACACTTAGAGAGCTAATTTCTATCCTGCCAAAGGACCTTTTGCCTCTAGTTATCAGGTCCTGTTAAAGGATAGGAAATAGATGGTTCACAATGAAAAAGCTAGTTCCTATCCAGTAGAAGGACCTTTCTACCTCCAGCTAACACAGGTCCTTTACTGGGGTAGGAAATAGACGGTTCACTATGAGAAAGCTAGTTCCTATCCAGTAGAAGGACCTTTCTACCTCCAGCTAACACAGGTCCTTTACTGGGGTAGGAAATAGACGGTTCACTATGAGAAAGCTAGTTCCTATCCAGTAGTAGGACCTTTGTACCTCCAGCAAACACAGGTACTTTACAAGGATAGAAAATAGACGGTTCACTGTGAGAAAGCTAGTTCCTATCCAGTAGAAGGACCTTTGTACCTCCAGCTAACACAGGTCCTTTACATGTAGTACTTATAATGCTAAGGGACCTATGTACCTTCAGCTAACACAGGTCCTTTACAGGTATTACTTATAATGCTAAGGGACCTATATACCTTCAGCTAACACATGTCCTTTACAGGGATAGGAAATAGATGGTTCCTAGTGAGAAAGCTTGTTCCTATCAAGTAGAAGGACCATTGTACCTCCAGCTAACACAGGTCCTTTATAGGTAGTACTTATACTGCTAAGGGACCTATGTACCTCCAGCTAACACACGTCCGTTACAGGGATAGGAAGTAGACGGCTCACAATGAAAAAGCTAGTTCCTATCCAGTAGAAGGACCTTTCTACCTCCAGCTAACACAGGTCCTTTACTGGGGTAGGAAATAGACGGTTCACTATGAGAAAGCTAGTTCCTATCCAGTAGAAGGACCTTTCTACCTCCAGCTAACACAGGTCCTTTACTGGGGTAGGAAATAGACGGTTCACTATGAGAAAGCTAGTTCCTATCCAGTAGTAGGACCTTTGTACCTCCAGCAAACACAGGTACTTTACAAGGATAGAAAATAGACGGTTCACTGTGAGAAAGCTAGTTCCTATCCAGTAGAAGGACCTTTGTACCTCCAGCTAACACAGGTCCTTTACATGTAGTACTTATAATGCTAAGGGACCTATGTACCTTCAGCTAACACAGGTCCTTTACAGGTATTACTTATAATGCTAAGGGACCTATATACCTTCAGCTAACACATGTCCTTTACAGGGATAGGAACTAGATGGTTCACAGTGAGAAAGCTAGTTCCAATCCAGTAGAAGGACCATTGTAACTCCAGGTCACACAGGTCCGTTATAGGTAGTACTTATACTGCTAAGGGACCTATGTACCTTTAAGCTAACACAGGTCCATTACAGGGATAGGAAATTGATTGTTCACAGTGAGAAAGCTAGTTCCTATCCAGTAGAAGGACCTTTGTACCTCCAGTTAACAAAGGTCCTTTATAGGTAGTACTTATACTGCTAAGGGACCGCACCTCCGTTCAGTGCCAACATCGGCTGAATAGGGGAGAGCGCAGCGCGAGGGCTGCATGTTCAGCCCCCATGCTCCCTCATACGTCCGGAGCGCCTGGCGTCAGGTGACATCCAGGCGCTCAGGAGATGATGACATGCGGATTGGAGGGAGAATACCTCTATGTAGAATAGAGTCTGTGTGCATGTGTGGCAAGGAGACTGTGTGCATGTGTGGAAAGGAGACTGTGTGCATGTGTGGAAAGGAGTCTGTGTGCATGTGTGGAAAGGAGTCTGTGTGCATGTGTAGCAGGGAGTATGTGTGTAGGTATCTGTAAGGGAGTGTGTGTGTGGGTATCTGTGTAAGGGAGTGTGTGAGTATCTGTGTAAGGGAGTGTGTGAGTATCTGTGTAATCGAGTGTGTGTGTGTGAGTATCTGTGTAAGGGAGTGTGTGTGTGTGTAGGTATCTGTGTAAGGGAGTGTGTGTGTGTAGGTATCTGTGTAAGGGAGTGTGTGTGTGTGTAGGCATCTGTGTAAGGGAGTGTGTGTGTGGGTATCTGTTTAAGGGAGTGTGTGGGTATCTGTGTAAGGGAGTGTGTGTGTGGGGGGTATCTGTGTAAGGGAGTGTGTGTGGGGTGTATCTGTGTAAGGGAGTGTGTGTGTATCTGTGTAAGGGAGTGTGTGTGTGGGGGGTATCTGTGTAAGGGAGTGGGAGTGTGCGGGGTATCTGTGTAAGGGAGTGTGTGTGTGGGTATCTGTGTAAGGGAGTGTGTGTGTGTGTGGGTATCTGTGTAAGGGAGTGTGTGTGTGGGTATCTGTGCAAGGGAGTGTGAGTGTGTGGGGTATCTGTGTAAGGGAGTGTGTGTGTGGGGGGGTATCTGTGTAAGGGAGTGTGTGTGTGGGTATCTCTGTAAGGGAGTGTGTGTGTGGGTATCTGTGTAAGGGAGTGTGTGTGTGGGTATCTGTGTAAGGGAGTGTATGTGTGGGTATCTGTGTAAGGGAGTGTATGTGTGGGTATCTGTGTAAGGGAGTGTGTGTGTGTAGTTATCTGTAAGGGGTGTGTGTGTGTGTGTGTGTGTAGGTATCTGTGTAAGGGTGTGTGTGTGTTTGTGTATCTGTGTAAGGGAGTGTGTGTGTGTGGGTATCTGTGTAAGGGAGTGTGTGGGTATCTGTGTAAGGGAGTGTGTGTGTGGGTATCTGTGTAAGGGAGTGTGTGTGTGGGTTTCTGTGTAAGGGAGTGTATGTGTGGGTATCTGTGTAAGGGAGTGTGTGTGTGGGGGTATCTGTGTAAGGGAGTGTGTGGGGGTATCTGTGTAAGGGAGTGTGTGTGTGGGTATCTGTGTAAGGGAGTGTGTGTGTGTGGGTTTCTGTGTAAGGGAGTGTATGTGTGGGTATCTGTGTGAGGGAGTGTGTGTGTGTGTGTGTGGGTATCTGTTAGGGGTGTGTTTGTGTATAGGTATCTGTGTAAGGGTGTGTTTGTGTATAGGTATCTGTGTAAGGGAGTGTATGTGTATGTATCTGTGTAAGGGAGTGTGTGTGTAATAGGTATCTGTGTAAGGGAGAATTTTGGCACCATTGCGCAGTTCAAGAATAGCACTCACCACCCCAAACTCTGCCTCTCCCAAAGAACATTTCTGCTGCTGGAGAAAAGGGTCAATTGCGCCTTCTCCCAGTGGTTCTCTCTGCCGCTGGGGAGCAGGTAGAGAGGCTGGGTTAATCATCTCAGGTTCCATGAAGTTGTCCTGGTTCCAAGTTCTGGGGGCACCGATGGCAGTGCTTTGGTGGAGGCAATATAATCCACAGCACTCACATTCTCAAAGGCAGCTTGTGGATAACAAAAGTGAGAGGGCCATAGCTTTGAGTCACTGGCAGTGCTGTATTTACCACGAGGCATCCTAGGCGGATGCCGCCCCCCTGCACTGAAAAAAAAATAAAAATCTGGCCCTTTAAAAAAAAAAAAAAAAGACCGCGCTTGCAGGCAGAGACGGAGGTGAGAGGGGATCGGAAGATCCCCCCTCACCATCGCTCTGCCTGCCAGGCTGCACGGGGAGCCGAACAGGCAGCACAGAGAAACCTCCGTGCTGCCTGTTCGGCTCTCGTGCAGTCTGACACGGAAGTGACGACAGTCACGTGACGGGCGCGCGTATGACGTCAGCGCACCTGTCATGTGACTGTCGGCACTTCCTGTCGGCACAACCGCCGGGGAGCCGAAGAGGCAGCATGGAGGACTCCATGCTGCCTGCCACTAGCCACCAGGGAAAGGTAAGTGCTGGGTAGATGGGGGGGATTTGGCCCTTAGCAGGGGCATATTAAATGGCAAATCACACTGGCATATTGGGCAAATTAGTTGGGCACATTAAATGGCTAATCACACTGGCATATTATTGGGCAAATTGGCTGGGCACATTAAATGGCAAATAACACTGGCATATTATTGGGCAAATTAGCTGGGCACATTAAATGGCAAATCACACTGGCATATTATTGGACAAATTAGCAGGGGCACATTAAATGGCCAATAACACTGGCATTTTATGTGGCAGATTGGCAGGGGCACATTAAATGACAAATAACACTGGCATATTATGTGGCAAATTGGCAGGGGCACATTAAATGGCAAATAACACTGGCATATTATTGGGCAAATTGGCAGGGGCATATTAAATGACAAATAACACTGGCATATTATTGGGCAAATTGGCTGCGGGATATAAAATGGCAAATAACACTGGCATATTATTGGGCAAATTAGCTGGGGCATATTAAATGGCAAATAACACTGGCATATTGTTGGGCAAATTGTAAGGGGCATATTAAATGGCAAATAACACTGGCATATTATTGGGCAAATTGGCTGTGGGATATAACATGGCAAAGAACACTGGCATATTATTGGGCAAATTGGCTGGGGCATATTAATGGCAAATGATACTGGCATATTATTGGGCAAATTAGCTGGGGAATATTATGGGCAAATAATATTGGCAATGTGTATGTAATGGGGTGATAGAGGCATGCAAATGGGGTGATGGGGCATGTCCTTGGTGTGCAACGTGGGTTATGGGTCATGTCGTGGGTGTGCATCATGGGTAGGGGGGGTGCCCAAAATTTGTCTGCCTAGGGCAGCACAAAACCAAGATACACCACTGGTCACTGGGGCTGAGAAGACAGAGGCCAGCTTTACTCTGTCCTGATGTCAGCAATTCAGCTGGAGACTTTGACTGTGCCAGCGGTGCTGCTTAGCATTAAAGGTGGGGCAGGGGTAACTGTTCTAGGGACGTGGCTTCGCTTTAGCAGGGGCATCCACAGAGGAAAAGTGACACAGTTCTGGGGCCAGAGTAAGACAGAGACTTTGCCTAGCTGTCAGCAGCTTAGTTGGGATATCTGGCTGGGAGGGGATTGGGGGTGTTTGGCCGTCTCTGAAGACACAGCTGCCCACACTTTTGCTGGGGCATTAAGACAGGGAAAGGGCAACAGTTCTGGGTACTCACAGTCAAGGAGTTGGGACCAGTTCAAATGCCTACGGCGGCAAAAAAAATTTGGGGGGGCCCCAAACACTGAAAAAAAAACAAAGAAAAAAACGCACAGGCAGCCTGATCACAACGACTGGCTGGGGGCAGAGTGATGACAGGTCACATGACCCGTCACTCTGTTGTGCATGGGTAGGGGGTGATCAAATTTTGTCTGCCTAGGGCAGCACAAAACCAAGATACACCACTGGTTAGGACCCAGGTGTGGAGACAACTGTCGCATCCACCCCTCCCGGGTAAAACTTCACAGATCTTAACTCCCCTGTGGTTGAGCAGCTTGGCAAACTACTTTTCTAGTTCACACTCTTCCTGAACCAAAAAGTCCAAATCAGCAGCTAACTCTGCAACGTCATACTCCCACCCAGTGGTGTATCTTGGTTTTGTGCTGCCCTAGGCAGACACAATCCAGGCTCCCCCCTACCCATGCACAAAATGTCCCATAACCCACATCACCCCATTACATGCCTCCATCACCCCAATTACATGCCCCATCACCCCCATTATATGCCTCCATCACCTGCCACCTCATCCACCAACTTGAAGGGAGAGTTTGGCCCATATAGCCAGATGTTCCATTACCCTCTAGGTCATCACATCGTCTACCTCTGTGGATGCCGAGAAACCAGCTGGACTGAAGATCTTGTGTTTTCCGGCCATGGTGCTGCTTGTAATCCCTTGTTGGTGCTCTGTTGCTTATCCACTGGGCTCTTGCAAGGAGGATCCCACCAGTTTAGCTCTACATTGTGCAGGTACCTGGTTTGTTTCCCCTGCTAAACTCCCCACAATGTATAGCTAAATTGGTTGGATTAAATTTTCATCTTACAGTTTAGTGAATAGCCCCCATAGAGGGTGATTTTTACAGGGAACTTCAATCATGAATATATGGGTAGAGTTAAAAAAGGTGCAAATGGCTATTATATTTATAGCATACGTCACATCTGTTTTATGCATCACAGCACATTTGGATTCTAAAATTGAGACTCCGCCACCCATAGTTTTTAGGTGATTAGAGCAATTTTAGACTTTAATAAATGGGAAATGTAATGGACTCCCTCGTACCCGACTGGGGGCCTCTGTTATATTAGACTGATAATCCACAGAAACCCTCCAGTATTATATCCCTTGGAAATAACCCTTCAGTATAATATCCCCTCAAATAATTGACACAAACAAGAATAGAGGATACAAATTCAGAGGAATCCTTTATTACAAACAGTACCACATATTTATATGTTTGTACGTCTTGATAAACTGGTGACTGAACAATACAAACAAATTGACTTTTTTTTCTTCTTCTTTTTCTCCCCTTCCCTTCTCATGTACAGTTAATAAGTAATATGACTGATGCAATTAATGAAGGGGTTGGTTATATGAGTTAATAAGAGTTTATTATGATACGGGATGTGTGTGGGGGGATTCACTCAAATAAGGTGGGTGGTGTAACAATTGAAGGGGTGTTATTACTCACGAATTAATACGTTATCAATATTTGAGTTATAATTATAGCTTGTCTTAAGGGGTTTATAGATAATTGAAGCAATATTGTTGTGTAATAATTGAAGGGTTTAGAAGTTATATTAAGTAACTGGATATTTGATCCATAAGAATATAGGGCTGATTATATATGGGGTTTTTTTGTGTGCAGGATTGGGGCAACGATTGAAGGGGTGGGAGGTTTCACGAGTTAAATAACCTTTATAATGATTGATGATGCATTGGGGGGTATAGTTATTGGAAGTAAGGTGGGATGTGCAATAAATGAGGGTCTTATCACGATTTAAAATGAATTATCAGATAGTTGTTTTCAAGGACACAGTGTCGGAGGAAATGAGGTGGGGGGTAATAATGGAAGGGTGGAAGTATTACGTGGTAAATTAAGTAATTTGGTATTTGGGTTGCAATGATATAGGGTTTTCTCTCCCTTTGTGTGTGGGACTGGGGCAATGATTGAATGGGTTGGAGGTTTCACGAGTTAAATATCCTTATAATGATTGATGATGCATTGGGGGGTATAGCTAATGGAAGTAAGGTGGGTTGTGCAAATAATGTGGAGACCACTCGGAAAATCAATACTGGAACTACTGGATAGAACGAATAGAATCAGGCAACCTTAATTTCCAGTAAGAGTTGCATAAGATAAGATTAGACATATATGGGACCCCAGGTTCAACGCCTAATCAAAGGAATATAACCACACTTACCCCCCCTCGCCCCCCCCCCCCTCCCGCCATCAGTGTGTTGCTAGGCTCCAGTACTAGAAGTCCACAACTCAAATTAGTCAAGATACTCTTTTAGTAGGAAACTCTTAACGAAATTAGAGTAAATGAGGAGGAAAGAGGGGAATGGAATAGGTTGATAGTAAAACTCATTATACAATCCAAACAAGGGGAGGTAAAAAAGAGACAAAAGAGTATATTAGAGGATAGAAACTTTTCGGGAGCTTAGCTTGTATGAATGTAGGTATGTATGGTATATTGTCTGTCTGTCTGTCTTTAATTTGTTTTGTGAACATTTAACAAAACTAAACCAATTAACAAAATAAATATTTGGACGCTGTACCAAATGATGAGACGTTACCGCAACAGAACAGTCCACTTTTCTTTCTAAACGGTAAAATAATCTGATGGTTAGAAAAAAAAAAACTAAAAAAAAAAATATCCTTATAATGATTGATGATGCATTGGGGGGTATAGTTAATGGAAGTAAGGTGGGTTGTGCAAATAATGATTTTTAAAAAAATTTTTTTATCATGATTTAAATGAGTTGCCAGTTAGTTGTTTATAAGGATACAGTATTGGAGGAAACGATGTGGGGGGTAATAATGGAAGGGTGGAAGCACTATGTGGTAAATTAAGTAATTAGGCATTTGGGTTGCAATGATATAGGTTTTTTTTATTTTTTTTTTCTCCCTGGAGGAGGGTAGAAGGGAAATAAGGGATAGAAGGTAGGCTGTATGGAAATAGAGTAGGGACTGTAGCTCGTTATCTCTGAGGGGTATTAGCAGGAACACCGTGGGATGGTGTTCTTTTTTCTTTTCTAAGTAAGATTCTGCAAGGAATCTAGTTACTTAGTAGGGATGTGGAAACATTCCTTAATGGGGAGGGTATATGTTAGTTGCACTGAATTGTGTCTGTTTAATGGAAGGGTGCTGATAGCTCCCGGTGGTCTGGCAAGAGCCTGGTGTAGTGAACAGGAATCATGGTCCTATGCTTAGAATATTATCAATAAATGCACAGGGAATTAACTCCCCGCAAAAAACATATACGGTTTTAGAATTCCTGAGGAAAGAAAGAATTCAAGTTTGCGGGTTGCAAGAAACCCATTGGAAGGAGGGACAGGAGGTAAGGTTTCGGAATAAGCATTTCCCATATATATATACCGCATCACTAGAAAATAAAAAAAAAGAGGGGTGGCAATCCTTTTTGCAGAAGATCTGTCTGTTCAGATTGTACATAGGGAAGTAGACCCGGAAGGGAGATACCTTATTCCTGTTTGCGAGATAAATAATAAGACCTATACGATTACAAATTTATACACACCTAATCAGTCCCCTATAAGGTTTTTGACAAAGGTATTAGCAGGGGTCGACAGAATTAGGCAAGGAATAAATATTGTTATGGGAGATTTCAACTGTGTAATGGACCGCATGATGGACAGGAAGACTATGAAGGGGGGGGGGAGCCAGATAAGAGTATACGGAACAACGCAAAAACATTAAGAGAACTGATTAGGAACTCCGACCTAATAGATCTATGGAGAGTCTTTCACCCTAGCGAAAGGGATTATACCTCCTTCTCTAAATCACATATTGCATACTCAAGGATTGACTTACTTTTGGGGGGGACTAGGATTGACGAAAACGTTAGGGAAGATAAAGATCCTGACTATTGCATGGTCCGATCACTGTCCAATCTTATTAGAATTGAAGGACCAAAACAAACTTGACAGATCTCAATGGAGGCTCAATGATTAACTATTAAACAATAAGGATAATTTAGCACACCTAGCAAAAATTACTGACCTCTTCTTTGAGGAAAATAGAGATCGAGAGGTGAATGCACCAATTACTTGGTGCGCGTATAAAAGTGTTATTCGAGGTCACCTCATAAAATTAGGTGCACAGAAGAAAAGGTGGAGGGGCCTCACTCTATCGGAGCTTTATATTAAGTTGGATCAGTTAAGATCTAAGAACATAATAGCCCCTACACGACCAATAGCTAATGAAATTAACCAAGTGTAGAAAAGCATTAACAACTTACTACTGGAAAATGCAAATGAAGCACTTGAGTACGTTAAGAGGAAATGGTATTACCAGGGCAATAAAGTGAACAAATGGATGACTAGTAGATTAAAAGGGGTAAGAAATAAAAAAGTCATCAGTAGAATTAAGTATGGACAGGACTGGGCCATGATTCCAGATAAGATAGGCAAGGTTTTTAAAACTTTTTATAAACATTTAAATAATTTACCATCGAATAACCCACCCGGGCATGCCCAGGAATATCTAGCAGGATTGGAGATGCCTATAGTAAAGGAGGAACAATTGGTAGATCTGAATAAACCCTTTACTGAGAATAAATTACAGAGGACGATTGAAGGGCTAAAGATAGGTAAGGCCCCGGGCCCAGACAGGTTTAGTAGTAAATTTTATAAAGTAATGATAGGTAATATTAAGAGGGATCTAATGGGGGTCTATAATACCCTGGGGATTGAAAATAATATACCAGCAGAAATGCTCCAGGTTCACATTATACCAATATTGAAACAGGGCAAGGATCCCACATTGGTGGGCAACTATCGGCCAATATCCTTACTGAATGTGGATATAAAGATTTATGCATCTATCATTGCGGGTAGAGTGAAAGAGATAATACCCACACTGATACATCCAGATCAGACTGGATTTGTCCCAGGAAGATTGGCCGCAGATAATATTAGAAGACTCCTTGACATACTGGAGCCAGTGGGCAGAAGCGGAGAGCCCCAGTTGACCCTTTCATTGGACGCCGAGAAGACATTTGACAGGGTCGGCTGGGGCTTCCTTTAAGACTCCCTGATAGCATTTGGTTTCGGGGAGGCTATATTCAACAGAATTATGGCGCTATACACAATCCCTGAGGCTAGAGTAGTGGACAATGGGTTCACTTCGGGTTGGTTCTCCTTGTCAAATGGAGTGAGACAGGGTTTCCCCCTCTCCCCAGTTTTGTATTTGTTGACTATAGAGCCCCTGGCATCTGTGATTAGGCAGGATATCGGAATAGGAAGGTTTGAAACCTCAAAAGATACCATGAAAATCAGCTTAATCGCAGACAATGTTATTTTAACCCTTTGTCGACCGAAAGAGTCAATGAGGGAACTGATGAAGGTGATATCTACCTTTTTGGAACTCTCTGTGTATTAACTCAATCTGGAGAAGTCAGTGACGCTACCTAGTAACATCACTGAAAGAGATAGGGCAGTATTATCAAAAGAATATGGGTTCAAGTGGGCTAACCAATGTATGGATTACCTAGGGGTTAAGATCTCTTCAGACCATGGGAAAACAGTGGAGAATAATTCCTTACCACTATTAAAAACTACAAACAATTATTAGAATGGAAGCCAAGGGGATTATCTTGGTGGGGTAGGATCAATATTGTGAATGGGTAACTCCTCCCAAAGTAGTCCTACGTATTTAGGATGATACCCCTAAGTATGCCTAAGCAATGGTTGAGTATGATCCAAAGGGCTATAATTAGATTCATATGGCAGGGAAAGAGGCCACGTGTGGCTTCGGGCCCACTCTCTATGTCAGCATCCCAGGGAGGATTGGGTATGCCTAATATTGAAACATACTATGAGGCTAGTACGATCGCACATGCAATCATAACACAGAATGGCTGGTATATAATAGAGCAAGACAATACGGGGATTCAAGATCTAGGGACACTTTTTTGGAGGACTAAGTCTATGAGGGGGGGGGGGGGGGGGGGAAGAATTTAAAATGCGGTAATTTGATCCTGAGTCATCTGATCTCTAGTTGGGAGAGGTTAAAAGGGAAAATGGGATTGAAAAATAAAATACTAAAAGCCTGTCCCACATTGTATCTTAAGGGGAATATAGCAGACCTTAACTTAACCAACTGGATTAAACATGGATTGGTAAAAATAGATAATCTATACGTACAGGGAAAGTTGAAAGCCTGCCCGCAGTTAAGGGAGGAGGCGGGACTACCAGGGAGTGACATTTTCAATTACCTCAGAATCAAAGCATATTTGACAACATATGTTCCCCATGCTGTATTAAAAGGGGGGGGGGGGGGAACTGGACCACATACTGGAATTGGACGATACAAAGCATATGATATCTAGATGTCGGGCCCTCTTAGAAGAGATAGGACCGGAGATAAAATATGAAGCAAAAATTAAGTGGCAGAATGATCTATCAGTAACAATCTCTGATGAGAAATGGACCGGCTCACAGATTATGATGTATAAAACAATACATTGTTTAAATCTGGTAGAGACACACTTTAAAGTTCTTAATCGTTTGTATCTGGTTCCCGCCCGATTGTCAAAAATGTTCCCTAGTAGAACAGATCCATGTTGGAGATGTGGGGTACAGCGAGGAGATTACACTCATGTCTGGTGGAATTGCCCACCAATATATCTATTTTGGGGAATGATCTGCCAAAAATTTCATAAATTAGGCATAGGGACCTTTGAGCTCAAACCAGAAATAATGTTGCTACACTTAGATGGCCATAAATGGCCTAAACCAGGCAGGATAACAATTTTACATGTGTTAGCGGTCTCCAAGGTAAGTATTGCCAGGAAATGGGGTTCCTCACTAGTTCCAACATGGGATGATGTTAGGGCACAAAGCCTATTCCAACTAAAGATGGAACAAAGAATTCAATACCAAAGGATGGTAGTTCCAAATAAAGCTATCAAATATGAAGATCTAATTAGAGATATAAGCTTAGTATAGGGGGGTCTCTGTGCACTTTATATTGGAGTGGTAGCAGCAGTGGTAGGGCGGTTTCGCCAAGACTGAATGAGGTGAATTGGGTCTAGGATATGGTACAGACTAAATAGGCAGAAGGAGGGCTAGCCAGGCCGCCAGGAGAAACAGGGATGTGCAATTTCGATGTATTTTTTTTTTGGTTGTTGTTTGTTTTGTTGTTGTTGTTTGTCTAGGGGTTTTCTTTTGGTTTGCGTCTTAACTTAAGGAGAGAATAAGGAACAATCAAGGTATTGTTGAAATAAAATAGAATATGATGTGGAGGGAATAACTTCATGAATAAGGTTAAGATGAATATTGTTGATGATGAAAATTTTTGCTTACTGTTACCTAAAATGGAAAGATGTGGTTGGAAATAATGCATTGTAAATGTATATTTTTTGGTGTTTATGAGGAAACATAATGAATAAAGATTATATATATATATATATATATAGAAAAAAAAATTGAAACTCCGCCACCCATAGTTTTTAGGTGATTATAGAAATTTTAGACTTTAATAAATGGGAAGTGTAATGGACTCCCTGGTACCCGACTGGGTGCCTCTGTGTGTGATAATCCACAGAAGCCTTTCAGTATTATATCCCTTGGAAATAACCCTTCAGTATAATATCCCCTCAAATAATTGACACAAACAAGAATAGAGGATACAAATTCAGAGGAACCCTTTATTACAAACAGTACCACATATTTATATGTTTGTACGTCTTGATAAACTGGTGACTGAACAATACAATCAAATTGACTTCATACAATAGTTTACAATGGAAGAGTAGATGGGGAAAGAAGCGACAAATGAACTGGCGGTAGGCAGGGTTGAGTCCCTTTAAACTCTTAGACCTTTAAACGCTGGACCAATGAGCTGGGCACCCACGGGCGTAGCGATCAATGACTTCTGACGGTCTAGGGGGCGAGCGAGAAAGCTCCAAGCGGCCAGGCTTAACCTTTATTGTGGCTGGCCGCTTAGGGTACTCGCTCACTTGGGGGAATTACATCGCTAGAAAGGACATAAACACACATAGATACAATTACGCTTATGTTTCTGATGTAATTTGGTCTCCCATTTCGTATGTGTAAGGTGGTGTGTGTATGGGTAAGATGTATACGTGGGGTGTGTGTGTGTGGGAGAAGTATGCATGTGAGGTGTGTGTGTGGGAGAGGTGTATGTATGAGGTGTGTGTGTATATCTGAGGTGTGTGTGTGTATATGTCAGTTGTGTGTCGGAGGGGTGTATATATGAGGCGTGTGTATATGTGAGGTGTGTGTGTCTCTATGTGAGGTGTGTGTGTGGGAGGGGTGTATATGAGGTGTGTGTATATGTGAGGGGTGTGTGGGAGGGGTGTATATATGAGGTGTGTGTGTATATATATGTGAGTCTTGTGTGTGTATATATGTGAGGTGTGTGTGTGTATAAATGAGGCGTGTGTGTGTGTATTTATGTGAGTTGTGTGTGTGTATATATATATTTGTAAGACGTGTGTGTGTGTGTATATATATGTGTGGCGTGTGTGTGTGTATATATATGTGTGGCGTTTGTGTGTAGATATATATGTGAGCAGAATGCTTGGTTGCATAGGGAGAGGTATTAGCAGTAGGAAGAGGGAAGTGCTCATGCCATTGTACAGAGCACTGGTGAGACCTCACTTGAAGTATTGTACGCAATGCTGGAGACCGTATCTCCAGAAGGATATTGATACTTTGGAGAAAGTTCAGAGAAGGGCTACTAAACTGGTTCATGGGTTGAAGGATAAAACTTACCAGGAAAGGTTAAAGCATCTTTACATGTATAGTTTGGAGGAAAGACGTAACAGGGGGGATATGATAGAAACAACATTTAAATACATAAAGGGAATCAACACAGTAAAAGAAGAGAGTATATTTAAAAGAAGAAAAACTACCACAACTACAGGACATAGTCTTAAATTAAAGGGGCAACGATTTAAAAGTAATATCAGGAAGTATTACTTTACTGAGAGGGTAGTGGATGTATGGAATAGCCTGCCAGCAGAAGTGGTAGAGGTAAACACAGTCAAGGATTTTAAGCATGCGTGGGATAGACACAAGGCTATCCTAGCTATAAGACCGGGAACGGGGGACTACTAAAAGTACTTAAAAAAAAAAATTGGGCAGACTAGATGGACCGAATGGTTCTTATCTGCCGACACATTCTATGTTTCTATGTTTCTATGTAGATGTGTGTGTGTGTATATATATATATATATATATATATATATATATATATATATATATATATGTGACGTGTGTGTATATATGAGGTGTGTGTGTATATGTGAGGTGTAAGATGTGTGTGTATATGTGAGGTGTGTTTATGTTTATGTGATTGATGTACCGAGCACAGCACTGCACAGCAGGGATCAGCAGAGCTGGGATCAGCAGAGCAGGGATCAGCAGAGCAGGGATCAGCAGAGCAGAACAGAGCAGGGATCAGAAGAGCAGAAATGAGCAGAGCACAGCAGGAATCAGTGAAGCACAGCAGGGACCAGCCCGGCAGAGCACAGCAGGGTTCGGCACGGCAGTGCAGTGCTGGACCCTACTGTGCAGTGCTGATCTTTGCTGTGCTGTGCTGATTTTTGCTGTGCTGTGCTGATCCCTGCGGTGTTGTGCCTTGACGATCCCTACTGTGCAGTGCTGTGCTCTGCCGTGCCGATCCCTGCTGTGCAGTGCTGTGGTCTGCCGTGTCGATCCCTGCTGTGCAGTGCTGTGCTCTGCCGTGCCGATCCCTGCTGTGCTGTGCTGAGCTGGTCTCTGCTGTGCAGTGGTGTGCTCTGCCGTACCAATCTCTGCTGTGCTGTGCTGAGCTGATCTCTGCTAGGCAGTGCTGTGCAGATCTCTACTGTGCTATTCTGTGCTGATGCCCACTGTGCTATGCTGATCTTTGCTGTGCTATGCCATGATGATCCCTGCTGTGCTGATCCCTACTGTGCTATGCGTGCAGATCCCTGCTTTGCTCTGCCATGCCGATCCCGGCTGGCAGAGTATGGCAGGGAACGGCACGGCAGGGCACTGCAGGGTTTGTCATGGCAGAGATTGGCAGGGTTCGGCACGGCAGAGATCGGCGGGGATCGGCAAGGCAGAGATCGGCACACCACTGCACAGCAGGGATCGGCACACCCGAGCAGGGATAATCACAGCAGAGAAGAGCAGGGATCAGCAGAGCAGGGATCAGCACAGCAGAGCAGCGATCAGAACAGCAGACCAGGGATAAGAAAAGCAGAGCAAGGATCAGCAGAGCAGAGCAGGGATCAGCACAGCAGAGCAAAGCAAGGATCAGCACAGCAGAGATCAGCACAGCACACCAGAGCAGGGAGAAGACCAGCAGAGCAGGGATAAGACCAGCAGAGCAGGGATAAGACCAGCAGAGCAAAGATCAACACAGCAGAGCAGGGATCAGCAGAGCAGAGCAGGGATCAGCACAGTAGCGATCAGCACAGCAGAGCAGGGATCAGCCAAGCAGAGCAAGGAACAACAGAGCAGGGATCAGCAGAAAAGAGCAGGGATCAGCACAGCAGAGCAGGGATAAGAACAGCAGAGCAGGGATCATCACAGGAGAGCAGGGATCAGAAGAGTAGAGATCAGCACAGCAGAGCAGGGATGAGCAGAGCAGAGATCAGCAGAGCAGGGATATGCAGAGCAGAGCAGGGATCAGCACAGCAGATCAGGGATCAGCACAGCACAGTAGAGAAGGGATCAGCACAGCAGAACAGGGATAAGAGCAGCAGAGCAAGGATAAGACCAGCAGAGCAAAGATCAAAACAGCAGAGCAGGGATCAGCAGAGCAGGGATCAGCAGAGCAGGGATCAGCACAGCAGAGCAGGGATCAGAACAGCAGAGCTGGGATCAGCAGAGCAGGGATAAGAACAGCAGAGCAGGGATCAGCAGAGCAGGGATCATCACAGGAGAGCAGGGATCATCACAGGAGAGCAGGGATCAGAAGAGCAGAGATCAACACAGCAGAGCATGGATCAGCAGAGCATGGACCAGCAGAGCAGAGAAGGGATTAGCAGAGCAGAGCAGGGACCAGCTCACCAGGGATCAGCACAACATAGCACAGTAGGGATCAGCACAGCATTATACTTGTATGGAGGGTTAATGGCTTGGGAGGCATGTCAGGTCAGAGGAGGGGGGCACCAAAATACACCTTCGCCTGTGTAGTTGAAAATCATTGCACCGGCCCTGCACACAATGTCACATACAGGGTCTCACACACACACATCACACAATGTCACATACAGGGTCTCACACACACACATCACACAATGTCACATACGGTCTCACACACATCACACAATGTCACATACACGGTCTCACACACACACACACATCACAGAGTGTCACATACAGGGTCTCACACACACACATCACACAATGTCACATACGGTCTCACACACATCACACAATGTCACATACAGGGTCTCACACACACACACACACATCACAGAGTGTCACATACAGGGTCTCACACACACAATATCACATACAGGGTCACACACGCACACATCACACTGTGTCACATACAGGGTCTCACACACACACAGTGTCACATACAGGGTCACACACACACACACTGTCACATACAGGGTCACAAACACACACACATCACACTGTGTCACATACAGGTTCTCACACACACACAGTGTCACATACAGAGTCACACACACACACATGTCACACAATCTCACATACAGGGTCTCACACACACATCACACAATGTCACATACAGGGTCTCACACACATCACACAGTGTCACATACAGGGTCTCACACACACACCACAACGTGTCACATAGACATGCAATGTCACAAACACACTCACACAAAGTTTCAAACACACATGCAATGTCATGCAGGGTTTTGTTTAAAAAAAAAAAAAAAAAAAAGATTCCCCTCCTACACTTTGCCTTTCATTTCAGGGGGAGTGGGGGGGGGGGGGGGGGTGTCTGTTTACCATAAGTCACGCTCTGCTTTCCCTTGGAGTACTCCTTCGAGAGCGCTCCTGCTCTGGGCGCTCCTTTATTTTTTCTGGTCAGAGCACAGGAGGGTCATGTGACCCAGAGCTTTTATCGGTGGGGGCGCTGTCAGTTCTGCCTGGACGCAGAGTACCCGTCTCGGCATAGCACTGTCAATTAGGCAGCGGAGACTACCTCCTCTGTCTAACTGGAAATCCTGGCTTGACGCCCTCTGACTGTTACTCCCTGTCTGATCGCACAGGTAGTTTACCACTAAGGTCCGTTCTGAATGCAGTGAAGGACTTTAACCATGCATGGGATAGGCATAAGGTAATGATAGATATTATAAGGCCAGTGACTAATGAAAGTATTACTTTATTGAGAGGGTAGTGGATGTATGGAAGTGAAGGAGTTTAAGCATGCATGGGATAGGTATAAGGCTATCCTAGATATAAGAGAAGGCCAGGGACTAATGAAAGTATTAATTTACTGAGAACATATTGGATGCATTGACTAGTTTCCCAGTAGAAGTGGTAGAGGTTAATACAGTGAAGGAGTATAAGCATAAGGCTATTCTAGATATAAGATGAGGCAAGGGATTAATGGAAGTATTACTTTTTGAGAGGGTAGTGGATACATGGAATAGCCTTCCAGTCGAAATGGTAGAGGTTAATACAGTTGAGGTCAGAAACGTAGTATTACATTACTAAGAGGGTAGTGGGTTCATGGAATAACCTTCCAGCAGAGGTGGTAGAGGTAAACACAGTGACGGACTTTAAGCATGCATGGGATAAGCACAAGCCTATCCTAGATATAAACTAAGGCCAGGCACTAATGAAAGTATTATTTTACTGATAGGGTAGTGGATACATGGAATGGCCTTCCAGCAGAAGTGGTAGGTCCATACTAATGTATGTTTTATGATGTACACACAGCACAAGGTCTTACAAAATTTCATGTAAAAGTAATAAAATGTCTCATGTAGATGTTGTGCTGCAAATGTATCTGTTGTATACCAACGATGGATGGTAATATTGTGGGGGACCTTGGTGATATAATCTACATTGTGACAAGAAGGTGGAGTTACATTATGCTAATTATGTGGAGTGGGTGGAGCTTTGGACAGTGGGTGGGGTCAATCGTAAAGCGGTGTTACCTGTACCTGTCAAGTTCTGCTAAGCTGTGTCACCTGCATCTTGACAAGGTCTGCAAAGCGGTGTTCCCTGTACCTGTCACAGTTTACTAAGTTGCGTTACCTATATCTGCCAAGCTCTGCTGTGGAGTGGGTGGAGCTTTGGACAGTGGGTGGGGTCAATCGTAAAGTACACAATTGTAAGCTGAGCTGCAAAGTGTCCCTGGAATTTTTTTTCAAATGTTGGCAACTATGCTACTGTTAGACGGTACAGGGCAGGAGTCCTGATCCTCCAGAAGGGTAAATAAAGACCTGAGTGATATAAATGAACAGTGGCGTCGCTAGGGGGGGGGGGGGGGCTACTGGGGCTATAGCCCCGAATCCTCCCTCCATAGCCCCGAATGGAGACTCTGGGGCTACCATTGTTAATTTTTTTCTCACCCATGCACTCCCGTTGGAGTCATCAGCAGGAGGGATATTTAAAAAAAAAAAAGTATTATGTCTTGGTGCCGATCAGCAGACCGGCACCTGCTCTATTTGCTTGCTTTGCTGCACACTGTAATCTCTCCCTCTCCTGTGCTCACAGGTCCCCGCCTTCCTCAGCAGAGACCTGCTTATTGGATACCACCCCAATTAGAAGGGCATCCAATAAGAGGCTGGGAGCAGGGACATCCCCGAGCCCTGCACCAGACAGTGAGAGCCAGCATGCAGGGAGCTCCAGAGACCAGCAGCAGCCTCGAGGAACAGATGTCCTACCCAAACAGGGTAGGGTACAGAATATATTGAAGGGTAGAGTAGAAAATAAAATATTGGAGGAAAAAAAAAAATTCATGATGTGAACCACATTTCCCATAATGCCCAGCCAGCATCAAGGGGATGTTTAGCTGGCTAAGCATTATGGGAACTGTAGTTCACGGGTAACATACATTTTTTACTGTTGATTTAATTTCCCATCATGCTCAGCCAACATCATGTGGATGTTAAGCTAGCAGAGCATCATGGTAGCTGTAACTCCCACAATTTTATCTAGTGTTGGCTGCATTTCCCATTATGCTCAGCCAACGTCATGGGGAAGTTTAGCTGGCTGAGCATTATGGGAACTGTAGTTCACAGGTAACGCATTTTTTTTTTTTATTTAGTGTTGATTTATTTTCCCATCATGCTAAGCCAGCATCATGGGGATGTTTAGTTGGCTAAGCATCATCGGAACTATAACTCCCACATTATTATCTAATGATAGCTGCATTTCCCATCATGCTCAGCTAATACCATGTGGATGTTTAGCTGGCTGAGCACTGTAGTTTACAGGTTTAAAGGTAACACCTACATTTTACTCTAGTGTAATTTCCCATAATGCTAAGCCAGCATCATGGGGCTGTTTAGCTGGCTGAGCATCATGGGATCTGTAGTTGATAGATAACTGCTGCATTTGTATCTAGTGTTAATTGTATCTCCCATTATGCCAATCCAGCATCATGGGAGCAGTATTTAGCTGAGCCTCATGGGTACTATAGTTAAAGGGACTGAGTCACCTAAACATTGCCTATACTGTCAGTGTAGAGAATTAAAAAATATGACAATCATCTATACGTTGTGTTAGCAAAACTGCAAGATAAAGTTAGGAGAGAAATATGTTTTAAATATGGCTGTGGAGCCTCCTGTTTATGACATCACCTGTGACCTAATAAGCAAGTAAACTGCTTTTCAATGTGAAATGTGTAATTTGCGTAGTAGGCCACAGGTGTCGCAGCACAGTGCATGGGCAGCCCATTTGTTAGGGAGAGCTAGAGATCTCCCTAGCAGAAATTGTGCTGTAATCTCAGACCTCGGTCAGTGCTGCCTTGCTTTTCACATGCATTGCATACTCTGAGAGTCAGAACATGATTGTCTAAGTCATTACTATGTGAGAGAGAGACAGTGTGAGAGAGAGATAGTTAGACAGTGTGTGAGAAAGAAACGATAGTGACACAGTGTGTGAGAAAGAGAGCGATAGTGAGACAATGTGTGAGAGAGTGAGACGGTGTGTGAGAGAGAGTGAGACGGTGTGTGAGAGAGAGTGAGACGGTGTGTGAGAGAGAGTGAGACGTGTGTGAGAGAGAGTGAGACAGTGTGTGAGAGAGGGAGACAGTGTGTGAGAGAGGGAGACAGTGTGTGAGAGAGAGAGACAGTGTGTGAAAAAGAGAGAGAGACAATGTTTGAGAAAGAGAGACAGTGTTGGAGTACGTGAGACAGAGTTTGAGAAAGAGAGAGAGACAATGTTTGTGAAAGAGAGAGAGACAGTGTTTGAGAAAGAGAGAGAGACAGTGTTTGAGAAAGAGAGAGAGAGAACTGTTTGAGAAAGAGAGAGAGAGACAGTGTTTGACAAAGAGAGAGAGAGAGACAGTGTTTGACAAAGAGAGAGAGAGTGTTTGAGAGAGAGAGAGAGAGAGACAGTGTTTGAGAGAGACCGTGTGTGTGTGAGAGAGAGAGACCGTGTGTGTGTGTGTGAGAGAGAGACAGTGTGTGTGTGTGAGAGAGAGAGACAGTGTTTGAGAAAGAGATAGAGAGAGATAGTGTTTGAGAAAGAGAGAGAGACAGTGTTTGAGAAAGAGAGAGAGACAGTGTTTGTGAGAGAGAGAGAGAGAGAGAGTGTGTGTGAGAGAGAGAGAGAGACAGTGTGTGAGAAAGAGAGAGAGACAGTGTGTGAGAGAGAGAGAGAGAGAGAGAGAGAGACAATGTTTGAGAAAGAGAGACAGTGTTTGAGAGAGAGAGAGACAGTGTGTGAGAAAGAGAGAGAGACAGTGTTTGAGAAAGAGAGAGAGAGAGAGTGTTTGAGAAAGAGAGAGAGAGACAGTGTGTGAGAGAGAGAGAGAGAGAGAGAGAGACAGTATGTGAGAAAGAGACAGTGAGTGAGAAAGAGAGAGAGAGACAGTGAGTGAGAAAGAGAGAGAGACAGTGATTGAGAAAGAGAGAGAGAGACAGTGTGTGAGAAAGAGAGAGAAAGAGACAGTGTGTGAGAAAGAGAGAGAGACAGTGTTTGAGAAAGAGAGAGAGACAGTGTTTGAGAGAGAGAGACAGTGTGTGAGAGAAAGACAGTGTTTGAGAGAGAGAGAGACAGTGTTTGAGAAAGAGAGAGAGAGAGACAGTGTGTGAGAAAAAGAGAGAGAGAGAGACAGTGTGTGAGAAAAAGAGAGAGAGACAGTGTGTGAGAAAGAGAGAGAGAGAGACAGTGTTTGAGAAAGAGAGACAGTGTTTGAGAGAGAGAGAGAGAGAGAGAGAGTGTTTGAGAGAGAGAGAGATAGTGTTTGAGAAAGAGAGAGAGAGAGACAGTGTGTGAGAAAAAGAGAGAGAGAGACAGTGTGTGAGAAAAAGAGAGAGAGACAGTGTGTGAGAAAGAGAGAGAGAGAGAGACAGTGTTTGAGAAAGAGAGACAGTGTTTGAGAGAGAGAGAGAGAGATAGAGAGTGTTTGAGAGAGAGAGACAGTAATTGAGAGAGAGAGAGACAGTGTTTGAGAGAGAGAGAGAGACAGTGTGTGAGAAAGAGAGAGAGAGACAGTGTTTGAGAAAGAGAGAGAGACAGTGTTTGAGAAAGAGAGAGAGAGACAGTGTGTGTGAGAGAGAGAGACAGTGTGTGTGTGAGAGAGAGAGAGAGAGAGAGAGACAGTATGTGAGAGAGAGAGACAGTGAGTGAGAAAGAGAGAGAGAGACAGTGAGTGAGAAAGAGAGAGAGAGACAGTGTGTGAGAAAGAGAGAGAGACAGTGTGTGAGAAAGAGAGAGATACAGTGTTTGAGAAAGAGAGAGAGACACAGACAGTGTGTGAGAGAGAGTGAGACAGTGTGTGAGAGAGAGTGAGACAGTGTGTGAGAGAGAGAGAGAGACAGTGTTTGAGAGAGCCAGAGAGAGACAATGTTTGAGAGAGAGAGAGAGAGAGAGAGACAATGTTTGAGAAAGAGAGAGAGAGACAGTGTTTGAGAGAGAGAAACAGTGTTTGAGAAAGAGAGACAGTGTTTGAGAGAGAGAGAGAGAGAGAGAGAGAGAGAGAGAGAGAGTGTGTTTGAGAGAGAGAGACATTGTTTGAGAGAGAGAGAGACAGTGTTTGAGAGAGAGAGAGACATTGTTTGAGAGAGAGAGAGACAGTGTGTGAGAAAGAGAGAGAGACAGTGTTTGAGAAAGAGAGAGAGAGACAGTGTGTGAGAGAGAGAGAGAGAGAGAGAGAGAGAGACAGTATGTGAGAAAGAGACAGTGAGTGAGAAAGAGAGGGAGAGAGACAGTGAGTGAGAAAGAGAGAGAGAGACAGTGAGTGAGAAAGAGAGAGAGAGACAGTGAGTGAGAAAGAGAGAGAGAGACAGTGTGTGAGAAAGAGAGAGAAAGACAGTGTGTGAGAAAGAGAGAGAGACAGTGTTTGAGAAAGAGAGAGAGATAGTGTTTGAGAGAAAGACAGTGTTTGAGAGAGAGAGACAGTGTTTGAGAAAGAGAGAGAGAGAGACAGTGTGTGAGAAAAAGAGAGAGAGAGACAGTGTGTGAGAAAAAGAGAGAGAGAGAGAGAGACAGTGTTTGAGAAAGAGAGACAGTGTTTGAGAGAGAGAGAGAGAGAGAGAGAGAGAGTGTTTGAGAGAGAGAGAGAGACAGTGTTTGAGAAAGAGAGAGAGAGACAGTGTGTGAGAAAAAGAGAGAGAGACAGTGTGTGAGAAAAAGAGAGAGAGACAGTGTGTGAGAAAGAGAGAGAGAGAGACAGTGTTTGAGAAAGAGAGACAGTGTTTGAGAGAGAGAGAGAGAGAGATAGAGAGTGTTTGAGAGAGAGATAGACAGTGATTGAGAGAGAGATAGTGTTTGAGAGAGAGAGAGACAGTGTGTGAGAAAGAGAGAGAGAGACAGTGTTTGAGAAAGAGAGAGAGAGAGACAGTGTGTGTGAGAGAGAGAGAGACAGTGTGTGTGAGAGAGAGAGAGAGAGAGAGAGAGAGAGAGAGATAGAGAGACAATGTTTAAGAAAGAGAGAGAGAGAGAGAGAGACAGTGTGTGAGAAAAAGAGAGAGACAGTGTGTGAGAAAAAGAGAGAGAGACAGTGTGTGAGAAAGAGAGAGAGAGAGACAGTGTTTGAGAAAGAGAGAGAGTGTTTGAGAGAGAGAGAGAGAGAGAGTGTTTGAGAGAGAGAGAGACAGTGTTTGAGAAAGAGAGAGAGAGAGACAGTGTGTGAGAAAAAGAGAGAGAGAGAGACAGTGTGTGAGAAAAAGAGAGAGAGAGACAGTGTGTGAGAAAGAGAGAGAGAGAGAGACAGTGTTTGAGAAAGAGAGACAGTGTTTGAGAGAGAGAGAGAGATAGAGAGTGTTTGAGAGAGAGATAGACAGTGATTGAGAGAGAGACAGTGTTTGAGAGAGAGAGAGACAGTGAGTGAGAAAGAAAGAGAGAGACAGTGTGTGAGAAAGAGAGAGAGACAGTGTGTGAGAAAGAGAGAGAGATAGTGTTTGAGAAAGAGAGAGAGACACAGACAGTGTGTGAGAGAGAGTGAGACAGTGTGTGAGAGAGAGTGAGACAGTGTGTGAGAGAGAGAGAGAGAGAGAGAGAGAGAGACAGTGTTTGAGAAAGAGAGAGAGAGACAGTGTTTGAGAGAGAGAGAGAGAGAGAGAGAGAGACAGTGTTTGAGAAAGAGAGAGAGAGACAGTGTTTGAGAGAGAGAAATAGTGTTTGAGAAAGAGAGAGTGAGATAGTGTTTGAGAAAGAGAGACAGTGTTTGAGAAAGTGAGAGAGAGACAGTTTTTGAGAAAGAGAGAGAGAGACAGTGTGTGAGAAAGAGAGAGACAGTGTTTGAGAAAGAGAGAGAGGCAGTGTGTGAGAAAAAGAGAGAGAGAGATAGTGTTTGAGAAAGAGAGACAGTGTTTGAGAGAGAGAGAGAGAGAGAGAGAGAGATAGTGTTTGAGAGAGAGAGAGACAGTATTTGAGAAAGAGAGAGAGAGAGAGAGACAGTGTTTGAGAAAGAGAGAGAGTCAGTGTTTGACAAAGAGAGAGAGACAGTGTGTGTGAGAGAGAGAGACAGTGTGTGAGAGAGAGACAGTTAGTGAGTAAGAGAGAGAGAGACAGTGAGTCAGAAAGAGAGAGAGACAGTGAGTGAGAAAGAGAGAGCGAGACAGTGTGTGAGAAAGAGAGAGAAAGAGACAGTGTGTGAGAAAGAGAGAGACAGTGTTTGAGAAAGAGAGAGAGACAGACAGTGTGTGAGAGAGAGTGAGACAGTGTGTGAGAGAGAGTGAGCGAGAGTGAGACAGTGTGTGAGAGAGAGTGAGACAGTGTGTGAGAGAGTGAGACAGTGTGTGTGAGAGAGTGAGACAGTGTGTGTGAGAGAGAGAGACAGTGTGTGAGAGAGACAGTGTGTGTGTGAGAGAGAGAGACAGTGTGTGTGTGAGAGAGGAGACAGTGTGTGTGTGAGAAAGAGAGACAGTGTGTGTGTGAGAGAGAGAGAGATAGTGTTTGAGAAAGAGAGAGAGATAGTGTTTGAGAAAGAGAGAGAGAGAGACAGTGTTTGAGAAAGAGAGAGAGACAGTGTTTGTGAGAGAGAGAGAGAGAGAGAGAGAGAGAGAGTGTGTGAGAAAGAGAGAGACAGTGTGTGAGAAAGAGAGAGAGAGACAGTGTTTGAGAAAAAGAGACAGTGTTTGAGAAAGAGAGATAGTGTTTGACAGAGAGAGAGAGAGAGAGACAGTGTGTAAAAAAAAGAGAGAGACAGTGTGTGAGAAAAAGATAGAGAGAGAGAGACAGTGTTTGAGAAAGAGAGAGAGAGAGAGAGATTGTTTGAGAAATAGAGACAGTGTTTGAGAAAGAGAGAGAGAGAGAGACAGTGTTTGAGAGAGAGACAGTGTTTGAGAGAGATAGAGAGAGAGAGAGAGAGAGAGAGACAGTGTTTGAGAAAGAGAGAGAGAGACAGTGTGTGAGAAAATAAGAGAGAGAGACAGTGTGTGAGAAAAAGAGAGAGAGAGACAGTGTGTGAGAAAAAGAGAGA
>CM069861.1:193023363-193088363 GCA_036172795.1 Pelodytes ibericus
TTGGAGTTTGGGATTCGGCAGGGCCGGTGCCACCTGTAAGGTGACCTAGACAGCGGCCTAGGGCGCAACTTAGCAGGGGGCACCGGAGCCGTGAAAAAAAAATCCTCCCCCTTCACCCTTACTTACCTCCTCGCTGCTGCCCTGTCTCCCAGTGCAGGTCCGTGGCTGTGAGGGAAGCATTCTGCGCTCCCCTCCAGCCGATGTGTGTTCAATAAAGTTTGTGTAAACTTTATTTTTTAAACAAACTTTATTGGACAGGAACGCACAGTGCTTCCCTCACAGCCACGGACCTGCAGCACTGGGAGACAGAGCAGAAGCGAAGAGGTAAGTAAGGGGGAAGGGGGGAGGAAGAAGGTGGCTAAATCCTGGCACTGAGAGGCATAATAATGGCATATTGAGGGGCATAATCCTGGCATATTGTGTGGGAATGTCCTGGCATATTCAGTGGCATAATAATTCTGGCATATTGGGTGGCTAAGTCCTGGCATATTGGGTGGCTAAGTCATGGCATATAAAGAGGCATAATCCTGGCATATTGAGTGGCATAATCCTGGCATATTGAGGGGCAAAATCTTGGCATATTGTGTTGGAGAATACTGGCAGATTGAGTGGCATAATAATCCTGGCATAATGGGTGGCTAAGTCCTGGCATATTAAGAGTCATAATAATCCTGGCATATTAAGAGGCATAATAATCCTGGCATATTGTGTGGGAAAATCCTGGCATATTGAATGGCATAATAATCCTGGCATATTGGGTGGCTAAATCCTGGCACATTGAGAGGCATAGTACTGGCATATTGAGGGGCATAATCCTACAGCGATTATTCAAATTACAGTGATTATTTTAGTGGGTGCTATACTACATATTTGTACCCTGCCCTGAGCCCAGTGCCACAGAGAGTGCAGTGCACTTGCAACTGCATGTGTGCCAGGCACATGACTTTAATCCTGTTCTGTTAGCTCAGTGGAAAACATCTAGGCATTTTTAAATACTGCAATTTGTTGGTGTTAAATATTACATTTGCGTCCTGCACTTCATATCTGACAGTCAAATAGAACAGTCCAATACTGTGCATACAGTGCACTTTGAAAAATTCTAATTGTTTGGAGTGCTAAATAGTACATTTGCGTCTTGCCTGCCAAACCCGAACATCCAGGTGTCCGCTCAACTCTATTCCTGACGCTGATCCATATCTGGTGCCCCTGATCTTGGACTGCCTTTTGTTTTGCCTCTTTGCCTGATATCCTGACCCCGGACTCCTGACTATCCTATTCCCTGCTGATTTTGTACTCCGCTACTTTATTCCTTCTAACTCTACTAGTTCTGCTAAGCTGTGTCACCTGCATCTTGCCAAGTTCTGCTACACGGTGTTACCTGTCCCTGTCAAAGTTTACTAAGTTTTGTTACCTATATCTGCCAAGCTCTGCTAAGCTGCGTTACCAGTTCCTGCCAAGTTCTACTAAGCTGTTTCACCTTCACCTGTCAGGATCTGCTAAGCTGTGTTACCTGCATTTGTCAAGGTTTGCGAAAGCTGTGTTACCTATGCCTGCATATCAACTATATTTCTCTGCTACAGTAAGTCTCGTCTTACGATTGATTTTTTATATCCGTGTTGCATTCCTACATATTGGTCTCCCATCCTTGGACCTACCCTCACAGTTACTTCCCCCGCAAGAAAATGGGAAAGCAGACAAAGCAGGCAACAAACACTTAGGTTTACCTGTTACATATTATTATAAACAAGGTTACAAAATCCTAGGCATCACAAACAAAGTAGCATTATAGCAGGGGTGTCCAAGTTTGTTTTTCAGTGGGACACTTCACCTTAAATCTATTTGTGAGTGGGCCACATTCATGTTTTATTGAAACAACATGTATGTATTTCATACTTGCCAACTGTCCCGGATTTGCTAAATTGAAAATGTCCTGCAGATTTTTCGATCCCGGGAATATCAGGACTATCGCGATCATGGAGGTCACCTGATCACATGATGTCATGCGACATCACACGATCATGCGCACGGCTGTGTGCGTGTCCTGCACAAGCCAAGCAGCCCCACACACATATTTGGGAGGAACACGGTAGGAACACTGACTGTGACACTGCCGAAAATATGCCTTTTTTCTGTGTAAAACATTTTATTATTGCAGCTGAGGAAGTCATTGATTATTGCAGCTCTAAGAGATATTTTAAAAATGTCTCTTAGAGATGCAATATTCAATGACTTTCTGAAGCTGCCATAATCAAAGGTCTCTTAAATCTGTCAATGACTTCTGAAGCTTAAATCACAATGATCATGTGATATGTCTATTGTGGAAAGATTGTACATGTTAATAAAATATGCTATGACAACAGATTATGTACTAAATGCCTTTTTTTGATAATATAATTGCCTTTTTATTTGTAAAATATAGCTTTTATTCAAATGACTGCATTTTTTTTTAATTTCATCATTATGTTTGTTATGCACTTCTCATCATATATTTATATTTTTGGGGGGTCTACCTCAACCTTTGGAAGTAGTTAATATTTTGTTTTATTACATTTTTTTTCAAATAAATATGGAAAATTATATATATATGATGAGAGGTGCAAACATAATAATGATGAAATATAAAAAGATGCAGTAAATTGAAGAAAAGCCACATTTTGCAATTAAAAAGGCAAATCATATAATATAACATCTTGGATGTTGTCATAACAGATTTATACATATGCAGTAACATCTTTCCAAAATAAACACATTAGTTTAAAGGAGCAGCATGTTTTTCTTTAAACTGAGTAAAGTATTAACAGAATATATATACTTCTCTCTTTACTGAGAGAGTAGTGAATGTATGGAATAGCCTTCCAGCAGAAGTGGCAGCGGTTAATATAGTGAAGGAGTTTAAGAATGCATGGGATAAGTATAAGGATATGCTAGATATAAGATAAGGCCAGGGACTAATTAAAGTATTACTTTACTGAGAGGGTAGTAGGTGCATGGAATAGTTTTCCAGTAGAAATTGTAGAGGTAAACACAGGGAAGGACTTTAAGCATGCATGGGATTAGCATAAGGTTATTCTAGATATAAGATAAGGCCAGGCACTAAATAAAGTATTACTTTTACTGAGGGGGTAGTGGATGCATGCCACTGCCAGCAGAAGTGGTAGAGGTTAATACATTGAAGTATTTTAAGCTTGCATGGGATGAGCATAAAGCTAACCTAGATATAAGATAAGGCCAGGGACTAATGAAAGTATTACTTTACTGATAGGGTTGTGGATACATGGAATGACCTTCCAGCAGAAATGGTAGGTTTTGTACTAATGTATGTTTTATGGTGTAGACACAGCTCTCTGACTGAAGCACATCAGCACCAGATCTTACTATATTTCATGTAAAAGTGATAAAATGCACCTGCCTGATGTAGATGTTGTGCTGTGAATGTATCTGTTGTATACCAAGGATGCATGGTAATGCTGGTGGGCACTAGGTGATATAATCTACACTGTGACAAGTAGGTGGAGTTACATTATGCTAATTATGTGGAGTGGGCGGATCTTTGGCCAGTATGTGTGGTCAATCTTTAAGTAAGTAATTGGCTGCAAAGTGTCCCTGAATTATTTTTTCAAATGTTGGCAACTATGGTATGTGTTATATATTTCATTGAAAGAACATATATGTATGTGTATATATACATCACAGTAATGCGCAAAAATAATAATACTCAAATAAAAGGCACACACATTTACATATGCAGACACATACACACACACACAGACACACAAACACACACAAAGCTTCACACTTCCACACACACACACAATGAGTCAGTTACCCACACACACAGCCACACTTCCACACACATAGACTTTGATCTTTTTTAAGACCACCCCCACCTTATTTTGTTTGCAATAAAAAAAAATACTCACATTTACACGACCATATACAGACACACATACACAAATACACAGTCACTCTTACACACAAAGTTACACTTACATACACACTCACTCAAATACATACATAGAGCCACATTTACACAAACATTCACACACAGTCACACTTCCACGCACACACCGAGTCACACTTCCACACACTCACACACACACACCGAGTTACACTTCCAAACACACACACTGAGTCACACTTCCACACACAGTGAGTCACAATTCCACACCCACACACACACTGAGTCACACTTCCCAAATACACACACGAAGTCACACTTCCACACACATAGACTTTGCTTCTTTTTTTACATAAGAAAGTAGGATTTTTTTATTTTTTTTTTCGGTTGTTCCCCCTCAATGCTTGTTTACATTTTAGCTGCGGGGAGGGTAATATTTCCATCTAAGCACGGGATGTCACTGACATCCGATGCACCAACAGGGTCAGAGTGTGAGGGGGAGGAGCTTTCTCCTCTGTACGAGGGGAGAAAGCCCTGTCCCTTGCGTTCTGACCCTGTTTCAGCACCGGGTGTTTTTTGGCCACTGTGTTTTTTTATCACACCCCAATCAAAGTAAAACATTTAAACACTTGTCACCTTCAAATGGACACAAATCAAAAAGGCAAAAAAACGAATGTTTATGTTCTATGTTGTTTAATAAAAAATGGTTCTGTGATTCTCACTGAATAACGATATGGCTTGAAGAGTAATAATGAATTCTAACTCCATCTGTTCTGTCTCTTTTTCTCCATTTACCTTATTTTTATTATACTTTATAATCAATGAAATTAAGGCCACATGTGTTATTAGCATCTATTCAATAAATAATGAACAAGGAAAATAGCCCAGATCAAATTCTAATAGCGGATAATATTTCTTCTCTGGGGCACCCACGATCGTTCCACATAGCTTGCAAAAAACAGCAGAAAAACGTGGAAACAATCATATATCTAAACTTGTGACAAAATGTAGAAACTATTTAGATGGGGTATTTTTTACCGATTGTATTTGTGTAAATAATTTTTTATGTCAAAGTTAGAAAAAGTGTTTTTATTTTTTCATTATATTTTATGATTTTTTTGTAGTAAATTATAAGATATGATGAACATAATGGTATCTAATGAAAGCCCTTCTTATGGTGATAAAAACAATATATAAGGCGGGGCGGAGCAAGCACTCATGGCAAGCTGTCTCACTTAGCTTGAGAACAAGACATAGGAGTTTTCTTTACTAGGCCTGCACCCCCTCAGACGGTCCTACCCAGGGCTGCATTAAGAGCATCATGGGCCTGGTGCTGTAGATTTTGGTGGGCCTTGGAGATGTCACCATCGACACACCCCCATCACCATCATCAATCATGGAAAAGTAAAAAATTTCTTTTTTTTATATTATTTTTGTATTCTCTCCATTCTCAGTAAAACTAATGTTTATGTTATACAGTCCCTTTAAGATTTGAGTGAAGAACATATATCTACACACATAATTTAGTTATACCAGTGGTTCTCTACATTTTTAAACTTGCATTGGTTTATCATATCAAAATCTGTAGTAATGTATAAACTTGACATCTCATGGCTAAATCAGCAATAATGTCAAGGGCTTATTAAGACAGTGTAGGCCCCTGGGCTAAAGGTACTGTGAGACCTCCAGTAATATTGGATTGGGCATAAGACACTTGCACCCACAGGATTTGCTCCAGCACCCGGGACTTACCCCAGCACTTAGATTGCACTCACAGGAGTAACATTTTGATGAATTCTTTTAGGTTGAGCATATGAGAACTTTCATGGCTAATAAAGGTCTTCAGTAGAGTTGAGCGGACACCTGGATGTTTGGGTTCTGCAGGTTCGGCCGAACTTTGAAAAAATGTCTGGGTCCGTGCTCGAACTTACCCCGAACTTGACCCCGAACCTGAACCCCATTGAAGTCAAACTTTTGGCCACTAAAATGCCTCTAAAAAAGACCTGGAAAGGGGTAGAGGACTGCAAAATGATGTAAAATGTGGGTAAGAGTGTCCCCATTCATACGAATAGGTCAATTGACCTATTCTTATGAATGGGGACTCTATTTTGGTTTATAGAATAGCAATAGCATTACATGTATTCCATAAACCGAAAGTCTATAAACCGAATGTCTTTCGGTTTACAGACTTTCGGCTTAATTAATACATTTTATCCTATTGGCTTTCTATACACCAAAATAGAGTCCCCATTCATAAGAATAGGTCAATAATAATAGGTCAATATGTTGTTTGTCTGCCCCTTTAGGCAGTTAGCAACATTGCAATGAAAATAAAAAAGACTTAATTAGCTTAAGTCTAGGGTTAGGGCTACAATAGCAACTAGGGTTACAATTAAATTAGGGTTAGCATAAGGGATAGTTTTACAATTAAATTGAAATGAAAATATCTTAATTGTTAGTATAAGGGTTAGAGCTGGGGTTAAATTTAGGGTTCAGGTCAAATGGTCAATATAGGAAAAAACTAAAAACACAATTTTAGTTTTTTTTGCCACATAACTCGCAAAATGCAGAAAAACATGAAAACAAGCATATTTCTAAACTCAGGACAACATTTAGAAACTTGAATTTAGACCGGGTATTTTTACTTATTGTATTTGTGTAAATAATTTTTTATGTCAAAGTTAGAAAAAGTGTTTTTATTTTTTCATCATATTTTATGATTTTTTTGTAGTAAATTATAAGATATGATGAACATAATGTTATCTTATGAAAGCCTTTATTATGACGATAAAAAAAAACATATAATTTGTGTTTACAGTTTGTGAGAAGGAAGAAAATTACAGCTAAACACAAACACCCCAGAAATGTAAAAACAGCCCTTGTCATCAAGGGAAAGTCAAGGTCAAAATGTCTTGTCACTAAGGGGTTAAAGAATATCTATATATCGAATGTAATTAATCATTTATATGTTTTCTCAGTGCCGTGAAGGCATTTTATGTATAACACCATATGAGGCATTTTATGTGTAACACCATATAAGGTATTTTATGTATAACAAACACCAGAAAAGGCCTTTTTTCTGTAACATCATATAATGCCTTTTATTTAGAACACCATTTACGGCATTTTATCTATAAAAAAAAAAAAACACCATTTAAGGCATTTCATGTATAATACCATATAAGGAATTTTATTTATAACACCATGTGAGGCATTTTATCTGTAACACCATATGAGGCCATTTGAGAAATTTATTAATCTCACCAATGCAAAATGATTATTTTAAAAGTAAAATATATATATTTTTCTATGATTTACTTAACATTTTTTTTAAACTTAAAGGAAGCAGAAAATAGTTGAGTTGAAACATAAAATAATAATCAAGACACAATAAATACATTTGTAGTGTAAGATTTTATTTAATTAAAATAAAAAGACCCCATAGAAGGGCCAATGACAGAAACCTCTGGACTCACTTGGAGTCAACCTTCAGCACTCAGGAGAGGAAAAACCCCCTGTGGGGGAAACCTCTGGGGAACCATGGCTGAAAGGAAAACCCTTCCCTCTGGGTGTTAAGAGGTTAATGCCACAATTAAAGTAATCTAATTTCCTTCTACCTGAAGACATGGAACTGAAGCCATGGAAGCCCCAACCACCGCTCCCGTCCGCGAAATCTTCCTCTGGCCATATGTTGTCCGGCGTTACCTTCACCAGAGCGATCAATCTTCTTTCCACCGACCTGGAACCATGGAAGCCCCAACCACCGCTCCCGTCCGCGAAATCTTCCTCTGGCCATATGTTGTCCGGCTTTACCTTCACCAGAGCGATCAATCTTCTTTCCACCGACCTGGAACTGGAGCCATGGAAGCCCCAACCACCGCTCCCGTCCGCCAAATCTTCCTCTGGAATAAGATGTTGTCCGGCGTTACCTTCACCAGAGCGATCAATCTTCTTTCCACCGACCTGGAACTGGAGCCGTGGAAGCCCCAACCACCGCTCCCGTCCGCGAAATCTTCCTCTGGCCATATGTTGTCCGGCGTTACCTTCACCAGAGCGATCAATCTTCTTTCCACCGACCTGGAACTGGAGCCGTGGAAGCCCCAACCACCGCTCCCGTCCGCGAAATCTTCCTCTGGCCATATGTTGTCCGGCGTTACCTTCACCAGAGCGATCAATCTTCTTTCAACCGACCTGGAACTGGAGCCGTGGAAGCCCCAACCACCGCTCCCGTCCGCGAAATCTTCCTCTGGCCATATGTTGTCCGGCGTTACCTTCACCAGAGCGATCAATCTTCTTTCCACCGACCTGGAACTGGAGCCATGGAAGCCCCAACCACCGCTCCCGTCCGCCAAATCTTCCTCTGGCCATATGTTGTCCGGCGTTACCTTCACCAGAGCGATCAATCTTCTTTCCACCGACCTGGAACTGGAGCCATGGAAGCCCCAACCACCGCTCCCGTCCGCCTAATCTTCCTCTGGAATAAGATGTTGTCCGGCGTTACCTTCACCAGAGCGATCAATCTTCTTTCCACCGACCTGGAACTGGAGCCGTGGAAGCCCCAACCACCGCTCCCGTCCGCGAAATCTTCCTGTGGCCATATGTTGTCCGGCGTTACCTTCACCAGAGCGATCAATCTTCTTTCCACCGACCTGGAACTGGAGCCGTGGAAGCCCCAACCACCGCTCCCAACCGCGAAATCTTCCTCTGGCCATATGTTGTCCGGCGTTACCTTCACCAGAGCGATCAATCTTCTTTCCACCGACCTGGAACTGGAGCCGTGGAAGCCCCAACCACCGCTCCCGTCCGCGAAATCTTCCTCTGGCCATATGTTGTCCGGCGTTACCTTCACCAGAGCGATCAATCTTCTTTCCACCGACCTGGAACTGGAGCCGTGGAAGCCCCAACCACCGCTCCCGTCCGCGAAATCTTCCTCTGGCCATATGTTGTC
This sequence comes from Pelodytes ibericus, assembly GCA_036172795.1. Lineage (NCBI taxonomy): Eukaryota > Metazoa > Chordata > Amphibia > Anura > Pelodytidae > Pelodytes > Pelodytes ibericus. Next base: position 193,032,210 of record CM069861.1, read on the forward strand.
CGGCGTTACCTTCACCAGAGCGATCAATCTTCTTTCCACCGACCTGGAACTGGAGCCGTGGAAGCCCCAACCACCGCTCCCATCCGCGAAATCTTCCTCTGGCCATATGTTGTCCGGCGTTACCTTCACCAGAGCGATCAATCTTCTTTCCACCGACCTGGAACTGGAGCCGTGGAAGCCCCAACCACCGCTCCCGTCCGCGAAATCTTCCTCTGGCCATATGTTGTCCGGCGTTACCTTCACCAGAGCGATCAATCTTCTTTCCACCGACCTGGAACTAGAGCCGTGGAAGCCCCAACCACCGCTCCCGTCCGCGAAATCTTCCTCTGGCCATATGTTGTCCGGCGTTACCTTCACCAGAGCGATCAATCTTCTTTCCACCGACCTGGAACTGGAGCCGTGGAAGCCCCAACCACCGCTCCCGTCCGCGAAATCTTCCTCTGGCCATATGTTGTCCGGCGTTACCTTCACCAGAGCGATCAATCTTCTTTCCACCGACCTGGAACTGGAGCCGTGGAAGCCCCAACCACCGCTCCCGTCCGCGAAATCTTCCTCTGGCCATATGTTGTCCGGCGTTACCTTCACCAGAGCGATCAATCTTCTTTCCACCGACCTGGAACTGGAGCCGTGGAAGCCCCAACCACCGCTCCCGTCCGCGAAATCTTCCTCTGGCCATATGTTGTCCGGCGTTACCTTCACCAGAGCGATCAATCTTCTTTCCACCGACCTGGAACTGGAGCCGTGGAAGCCCCAACCACCGCTCCCGTCCGCGAAATCTTCCTCTGGCCATATGTTGTCCGGCGTTACCTTCACCAGAGCGATCAATCTTCTTTCCACCGACCTGGAACTGGAGCCATGGAAGCCCCAACCACCGCTCCCGTCCGCCAAATCTTCCTCTGGAATAAGATGTTGTCCGGCGTTACCTTCACCAGAGCGATCAATCTTCTTTCCACCGACCTGGAACTGGAGCCATGGAAGCCCCAACCACCGCTCCCGTCCGCCAAATCTTCCTCTGGAATAAGATGTTGTCCGGCGTTACCTTCACCAGAGCGATCAATCTTCTTTCCACCGACCTGGAACTGGAGCCGTGGAAGCCCCAACCACCGCTCCCGTCCGCGAAATCTTCCTCTGGCCATATGTTGTCCGGCGTTACCTTCACCAGAGCGATCAATCTTCTTTCCACCGACCTGGAACTGGAGCCGTGGAAGCCCCAACCACCGCTCCCGTCCGCGAAATCTTCCTCTGGCCATATGTTGTCCGGCATTACCTTCACCAGAGCGATCAATCTTCTTTCCACCGACCTGGAACTGGAGCCGTGGAAGCCCCAACCACCGCTCCCGTCCGCGAAATCTTCCTCTGGCCATATGTTGTCCGGCGTTACCTTCACCAGAGCGATCAATCTTCTTTCCACCGACCTGGAACTGGAGCCGTGGAAGCCCCAACCACCGCTCCCGTCCGCGAAATCTTCCTCTGGCCATATGTTGTCCGGCGTTACCTTCACCAGAGCGATCAATCTTCTTTCCACCGACCTGGAACTGGAGCCGTGGAAGCCCCAACCACCGCTCCCGTCCGCGAAATCTTCCTCTGGCCATATGTTGTCCGGCGTTACCTTCACCAGAGCGATCAATCTTCTTTCCACCGACCTGGAACTGGAGCCATGGAAGCCCCAACCACCGCTCCCGTCCGCCAAATCTTCCTCTGGAATAAGATGTTGTCCGGCGTTACCTTCACCAGAGCGATCAATCTTCTTTCCACCGACCTGGAACTGGAGCCATGGAAGCCCCAACCACCGCTCCCGTCCGCCAAATCTTCCTCTGGAATAAGATGTTGTCCGGCGTTACCTTCACCAGAGCGATCAATCTTCTTTCCACCGACCTGGAACTGGAGCCGTGGAAGCCCCAACCACCGCTCCCGTCCGCGAAATCTTCCTCTGGCCATATGTTGTCCGGCGTTACCTTCACCAGAGCGATCAATCTTCTTTCCACCGACCTGGAACTGGAGCCGTGGAAGCCCCAACCACCGCTCCCGTCCGCGAAATCTTCCTCTGGCCATATGTTGTCCGGCGTTACCTTCACCAGAGCGATCAATCTTCTTTCCACCGACCTGGAACTGGAGCCGTGGAAGCCCCAACCACCGCTCCCGTCCGCGAAATCTTCCTCTGGCCATATGTTGTCCGGCGTTACCTTCACCAGAGCGATCAATCTTCTTTCCACCGACCTGGAACTGGAGCCGTGGAAGCCCCAACCACCGCTCCCGTCCGCGAAATCTTCCTCTGGCCATATGTTGTCCGGCGTTACCTTCACCAGAGCGATCAATCTTCTTTCCACCGACCTGGAACTGGAGCCGTGGAAGCCCCAACCACCGCTCCCGTCCGCGAAATCTTCCTCTGGCCATATGTTGTCCGGCGTTACCTTCACCAGAGCGATCAATCTTCTTTCCACCGACCTGGAACTGGAGCCGTGGAAGCCCCAACCACCGCTCCCGTCCGCGAAATCTTCCTCTGGCCATATGTTGTCCGGCGTTACCTTCACCAGAGCGATCAATCTTCTTTCCACCGACCTGGAACTGGAGCCGTGGAAGCCCCAACCACCGCTCCCGTCCGCGAAATCTTCCTCTGGCCATATGTTGTCCGGCGTTACCTTCACCAGAGCGATCAATCTTCTTTCCACCGACCTGGAACTGGAGCCATGGAAGCCCCAACCACCGCTCCCGTCCGCCAAATCTTCCTCTGGAATAAGATGTTGTCCGGCGTTACCTTCACCAGAGCGATCAATCTTCTTTCCACCGACCTGGAACTGGAGCCATGGAAGCCCCAACCACCGCTCCCGTCCGCCAAATCTTCCTCTGGAATAAGATGTTGTCCGGCGTTACCTTCACCAGAGCGATCAATCTTCTTTCCACCGACCTGGAACTGGAGCCGTGGAAGCCCCAACCACCGCTCCCGTCCGCGAAATCTTCCTCTGGCCATATGTTGTCCGGCGTTACCTTCACCAGAGCGATCAATCTTCTTTCCACCGACCTGGAACTGGAGCCGTGGAAGCCCCAACCACCGCTCCCGTCCGCGAAATCTTCCTCTGGCCATATGTTGTCCGGCGTTACCTTCACCAGAGCGATCAATCTTCTTTCCACCGACCTGGAACTGGAGCCGTGGAAGCCCCAACCACCGCTCCCGTCCGCGAAATCTTCCTCTGGCCATATGTTGTCCGGCGTTACCTTCACCAGAGCGATCAATCTTCTTTCCACCGACCTGGAACTGGAGCCGTGGAAGCCCCAACCACCGCTCCCGTCCGCGAAATCTTCCTCTGGCCATATGTTGTCCGGCGTTACCTTCACCAGAGCGATCAATCTTCTTTCCACCGACCTGGAACTGGAGCCGTGGAAGCCCCAACCACCGCTCCCGTCCGCGAAATCTTCCTCTGGCCATATGTTGTCCGGCGTTACCTTCACCAGAGCGATCAATCTTCTTTCCACCGACCTGGAACTGGAGCCATGGAAGCCCCAACCACCGCTCCCGTCCGCCAAATCTTCCTCTGGAATAAGATGTTGTCCGGCGTTACCTTCACCAGAGCGATCAATCTTCTTTCCACCGACCTGGAACTGGAGCCATGGAAGCCCCAACCACCGCTCCCGTCCGCCAAATCTTCCTCTGGAATAAGATGTTGTCCGGCGTTACCTTCACCAGAGCGATCAATCTTCTTTCCACCGACCTGGAACTGGAGCCGTGGAAGCCCCAACCACCGCTCCCGTCCGCGAAATCTTCCTCTGGCCATATGTTGTCCGGCGTTACCTTCACCAGAGCGATCAATCTTCTTTCCACCGACCTGGAACTGGAGCCGTGGAAGCCCCAACCACCGCTCCCGTCCGCGAAATCTTCCTCTGGCCATATGTTGTCCGGCGTTACCTTCACCAGAGCGATCAATCTTCTTTCCACCGACCTGGAACTGGAGCCGTGGAAGCCCCAACCACCGCTCCCGTCCGCGAAATCTTCCTCTGGCCATATGTTGTCCGGCGTTACCTTCACCAGAGCGATCAATCTTCTTTCCACCGACCTGGAACTGGAGCCGTGGAAGCCCCAACCACCGCTCCCGTCCGCGAAATCTTCCTCTGGCCATATGTTGTCCGGCGTTACCTTCACCAGAGCGATCAATCTTCTTTCCACCGACCTGGAACTGGAGCCGTGGAAGCCCCAACCACCGCTCCCGTCCGCGAAATCTTCCTCTGGCCATATGTTGTCCGGCGTTACCTTCACCAGAGCGATCAATCTTCTTTCCACCGACCTGGAACTGGAGCCGTGGAAGCCCCAACCACCGCTCCCGTCCGCGAAATCTTCCTCTGGCCATATGTTGTCCGGCGTTACCTTCACCAGAGCGATCAATCTTCTTTCCACCGACCTGGAACTAGAGCCGTGGAAGCCCCAACCACCGCTCCCGTCCGCGAAATCTTCCTCTGGCCATATGTTGTCCGGCGTTACCTTCACCAGAGCGATCAATCTTCTTTCCACCGACCTGGAACTGGAGCCGTGGAAGCCCCAACCACCGCTCCCGTCCGCGAAATCTTCCTCTGGCCATATGTTGTCCGGCGTTACCTTCACCAGAGCGATCAATCTTCTTTCCACCGACCTGGAACTGGAGCCGTGGAAGCCCCAACCACCGCTCCCGTCCGCGAAATCTTCCTCTGGCCATATGTTGTCCGGCGTTACCTTCACCAGAGCGATCAATCTTCTTTCCACCGACCTGGAACTGGAGCCGTGGAAGCCCCAACCACCGCTCCCGTCCGCGAAATCTTCCTCTGGCCATATGTTGTCCGGCGTTACCTTCACCAGAGCGATCAATCTTCTTTCCACCGACCTGGAACTGGAGCCGTGGAAGCCCCAACCACCGCTCCCGTCCGCGAAATCTTCCTCTGGCCATATGTTGTCCGGCGTTACCTTCACCAGAGCGATCAATCTTCTTTCCACCGACCTGGAACTGGAGCCGTGGAAGCCCCAACCACCGCTCCCGTCCGCGAAATCTTCCTCTGGCCATATGTTGTCCGGCGTTACCTTCACCAGAGCGATCAATCTTCTTTCCACCGACCTGGAACTGGAGCCGTGGAAGCCCCAACCACCGCTCCCGTCCGCGAAATCTTCCTCTGGCCATATGTTGTCCGGCGTTACCTTCACCAGAGCGATCAATCTTCTTTCCACCGACCTGGAACTGGAGCCGTGGAAGCCCCAACCACCGCTCCCGTCCGCGAAATCTTCCTCTGGCCATATGTTGTCCGGCGTTACCTTCACCAGAGCGATCAATCTTCTTTCCACCGACCTGGAACTGGAGCCGTGGAAGCCCCAACCACCGCTCCCGTCCGCGAAATCTTCCTCTGGCCATATGTTGTCCGGCGTTACCTTCACCAGAGCGATCAATCTTCTTTCCACCGACCTGGAACTGGAGCCGTGGAAGCCCCAACCACCGCTCCCGTCCGCGAAATCTTCCTCTGGCCATATGTTGTCCGGCGTTACCTTCACCAGAGCGATCAATCTTCTTTCCACCGACCTGGAACTGGAGCCGTGGAAGCCCCAACCACCGCTCCCGTCCGCGAAATCTTCCTCTGGCCATATGTTGTCCGGCGTTACCTTCACCAGAGCGATCAATCTTCTTTCCACCGACCTGGAACTGGAGCCGTGGAAGCCCCAACCACCGCTCCCGTCCGCGAAATCTTCCTCTGGCCATATGTTGTCCGGCGTTACCTTCACCAGAGCGATCAATCTTCTTTCCACCGACCTGGAACTGGAGCCGTGGAAGCCCCAACCACCGCTCCCGTCCGCGAAATCTTCCTCTGGCCATATGTTGTCCGGCGTTACCTTCACCAGAGCGATCAATCTTCTTTCCACCGACCTGGAACTGGAGCCGTGGAAGCCCCAACCACCGCTCCCGTCCGCGAAATCTTCCTCTGGCCATATGTTGTCCGGCGTTACCTTCACCAGAGCGATCAATCTTCTTTCCACCGACCTGGAACTGGAGCCGTGGAAGCCCCAACCACCGCTCCCGTCCGCGAAATCTTCCTCTGGCCATATGTTGTCCGGCGTTACCTTCACCAGAGCGATCAATCTTCTTTCCACCGACCTGGAACTGGAGCCGTGGAAGCCCCAACCACCGCTCCCGTCCGCGAAATCTTCCTCTGGCCATATGTTGTCCGGCGTTACCTTCACCAGAGCGATCAATCTTCTTTCCACCGACCTGGAACTGGAGCCGTGGAAGCCCCAACCACCGCTCCCGTCCGCGAAATCTTCCTCTGGCCATATGTTGTCCGGCGTTACCTTCACCAGAGCGATCAATCTTCTTTCCACCGACCTGGAACTGGAGCCGTGGAAGCCCCAACCACCGCTCCCGTCCGCGAAATCTTCCTCTGGCCATATGTTGTCCGGCGTTACCTTCACCAGAGCGATCAATCTTCTTTCCACCGACCTGGAACTGGAGCCGTGGAAGCCCCAACCACCGCTCCCGTCCGCGAAATCTTCCTCTGGCCATATGTTGTCCGGCGTTACCTTCACCAGAGCGATCAATCTTCTTTCCACCGACCTGGAACTGGAGCCGTGGAAGCCCCAACCACCGCTCCCGTCCGCGAAATCTTCCTCTGGCCATATGTTGTCCGGCGTTACCTTCACCAGAGCGATCAATCTTCTTTCCACCGACCTGGAACTGGAGCCATGGAAGCCCCAACCACCGCTCCCGTCCGCCAAATCTTCCTCTGGAATAAGATGTTGTCCGGCGTTACCTTCACCAGAGCGATCAATCTTCTTTCCACCGACCTGGAACTGGAGCCGTGGAAGCCCGCACCACCGCTCCCGTCCGCGAAATCTTCCTCTGGCCATATGTTGTCCGGCGTTACCTTCACCAGAGCGATCAATCTTCTTTCCTTCGACTTAGAACTGGAGCCATGGAAGCGGCCATGGTAGTGGTGTTAAAGTAAAAATGCGTTTGCAAACAAAACTTATAAAAGACTTAGAGGTTCAGGTGATGTAGATGGAGGATATGAAGCATAGAGTTCGGTTGTCTAGCATTGAAGAAGTAGATTGGTATGCACACATTGCATCACAAAAGATATCTCACCAGTGTAATAGCTCATGGAACCTACAAACTAAGAAAGGTAGCTGGGATGGAGTTCCTTGGAAGGTAAAGGAATTCAAGTCACCAAAACATTGGTTATCATGTATGAAAACTCCCACATTGAAATGTGTTGGAGGACCTGCAGCAATTAGTGTTTGGTAGAGATTTCCAAACACTAATTTTGATTTTTTTAGAACCTGATTCTTTATACATTAGCTGCGTCAGCGCAATGAGAACCGGTACAAGCCAGAGCTGTAAATTGGTAGAGGCTCTGCAGATACCTTAAATTTGTGCATTAGCGCAGACGCTGATAGTGCCAGTATTTGGCATTAAATGTGTGCCGAGTTTATACTTGACCCCCATTGTTTGTACTGTGAATATAGAGTTTATAAAATTGATCTGTACTTTGCCATTTTGGGGACTAGTTTGTTCCTCTCTCCCTTTGCTCCCTAAAATCTCTCCCCCTCAACTATAATTCTCCTAACTTTGAAGAACCCAAAATAATATTGTGGAGTAGCACTCAGTAAGCCCACATGGGATCTAAATGGAACTTTTTTTACTTCCTTTCCTTTAACTACATGCTTGTACATTGGACTTAACATGCTTAAAGGAAAACTGTAAGCAAAGAAATGCTTTAATGAAAGAATTTAAATAAGGTTCTTTGCAAAGTCCTATTTGCTCTGCACAGCTCTTACAGTGGGCAGAAATGTTATTCAGAATCTAACCCAAATTTAGGAAGACCCAAGATTCTATACAATATGTCTGCTTCCTGGTTCAAGCATTTCTTTTTAACCCCTTCATGACTGTCATGGTGAAAAACTCCTCATTAACTTCCCAAAATTAGGGTATGTACTAACCCTAATCTTAAGAAAAATGTTATTCCATAGAGGACCAGTGACACATTAGTTCTTTTGGTGGTCCTCTAGGGATATTTTATTTTAAAAAAAGACTGCTAGTGTGACCAGTGTTTTGCATTGGCCCCCTGCAGTAGATATGGGCCCACAGCAGCTGGATATATTATCCATGCTGCCTCAGGGTGGCAAGGATAGAAACAATCTGTGCTTCTTACTATAAACTATGTTCCATGCAATGGGGTGATAGTGGCATGTAATGGGGTGATGTGGGTTATGGGGGATGCCTTGCATGTGCAGCATGGGCATGGAGGTGCCTGCATTTTGTCTGCCTAGGGCAGCACAAAACCAAGATACACCACTGCATGTACCTGTCACATAACCCCAGCAAACCTATATGTGTAGGGTACCGCTAAACTCATGGGAAGTTGTTGAACATAAATCAGAGTGTTGCTTGGCAATAAAACCCCTATAAATTCATACCTCAAGTTCAAAGTGTGTAGAACTAAAACACACAAGTGGATTCCTTTTTACCATCGGTCGCCGGCATCTCGCGGATCGAAGAGGAATGAAGTGACCAATCAAGAGGCTGAATTTCATGTAACGAGTGTATGTATGTAGGATGTGATAGAGAGGAAATGTAGACCAGTCTGAGGAAGTGGTGTGGTATTATGCTGTGTGTGTCTGAGAGATGTGTAATGTAAGTGTGTGCTGCAGAGAGCTGAGTAGAAGCTGCTCTGCTGTCAGATCATGTGTGACTGGAATGCAGGTCAGGTGAGTAATATTTGCAGCCTGCATTATGACATCACATGACATCACCATATACATCATGAGTGTTCCGGTCACTGGTCTGCACTGATACTGCTCAACATGTAAAATACTGACAAAGGGGCTATTAGGTTTAAGGGGTGTGTGAACAATTCCAAGATTTTTTTATTATTATAATAGATATTGCTTTACAGAATATCAACAAATAATTTTATTTAAATAATATCTTTTATAAACACACTTCCTGCAGTTTAAAGATACATTACTGTGAGATTTCTTTCTGTGCAGTCTGTGATAGACTCATACATACTGCACATTGCAGATAGATTTCTTACTATAGAGCTCTGGGATAAACATGGCATGTCATGACTAAATCAGCAGTAATATATAAACGTCGCATATCATGGATAAATCAGCAGTAATATATAAACATGGCAAATCACGGCAAAATCAGCAGTAATATATAAACGTGGCATATCATGACTAAATCAGCAGTAATGTATAAACGTGGCATATCATGACTAAATCAGCAGTAATGTATAAACATGGCATATCATTACTAAATCAGCAGTAATGTATAAACATGGCATATCATTACTAAATCAGCAGTAATATATAAACGTGGCATATCATGGCTAAATCAGCAGTAATGTATAAAAATGGCATATCATGACTAAATCAGCAGTAATATATAAACGTGGCATATCATGGCTAAATCAGCAGTAATGTATAAACATGGCATATTATGACTAAATCAGCAGTAATGTATAAACATGAGAGACTTGCCCTTCTGCCTTAGACGTGCCAATCTATCCCTCAGACTGACAAATTCATCCCAATACTTGCCATTCTACCCCAAGATTTTTCAATGTACCCCAGTCTTACTATTAAGACCCCAGACTTTCCTATGCAATCCCACATCCAGGATATGCCTCATGCCATGACTTACCCCAGTAAATGGCACATCACCCACATTTCACACCCAGGTCTTATCCCAATACATGCCCCATCACCCAAATTGCACACCAGTACTTACCCCAGAACCATAAGATGTGCCCCATCACCCACATTGCACGTTCAGGACTTAACCTAGTACATGCCCCATCACCCATATTGCACACCAAGTACTAACCCGAGTAAATGTACCATCACCCACATTGCACACCTGAGACTTACCCCAGTGCCCAAGGATTTGCACCATCAACCACATTGCTCACCCCAGCACTTACTCCAGGACATGCCCCATCACCCACATTGTACACCAGAACTTTCCCTGGGTTGTCTGAAGGCTGGCAGGTATTAGACATCCCTCCCCCCGAGGCACAACCTAAGCTCAGCCAAGCCTGTGTGATAGGTGTTTTTGCTGGCCATCAAAAGTGTTATCCAGTGACCCTCTCGAAATGCCCTAATACCCCGCTTTTTATATCACTTTGCAACTCCAAATATCCTTACGGTATATTTATATTCTGTCCTGATTAGCAGCTTCTGGTATTGGTAACTTCTGGTTCCATTGTGAGTAGTTTTCTTGTACGTTTCATTTTTATATGCCTTTTTCTAGTCTGAGCTTGACTCCTTACTCATGGGTTATATTTTTATGTGTACTCTCCTAATCCTTTACTAACTTAGTTTTAATAGTAATGTATATATGTATTGGAAACAACAAGATTTGTATTGTTTTATTTTATTGTAGTGTGAAGATGGCAGTCGCGTCTGCATTGAATATGTCATACTTCTATTTTTATCTCATGCTTCATTCATTTCTCTTGCAATGCAAGATAAATGTAAAAAAATATATAATATATATGTATATACATATATATATAATTGGTGTGGGTACAGTATGTGGGAAAGAAGAAAATTACAGCTAAACACAAACATCCCAGAAATTTCAAGACAGCCCATGTCACCAAGGGAAAGACAAGGTCATTAGATCAACAGCAAAGAGATTTCATAGCGCTCCATGTAGATCCCACTGCACTCTTCTGTGGCCTACCAAACTGCACTGCAATGTAAAATGCTGTGATGGCAAAGCACCAGTTTGACATCTTAGAGTGCCATAACTAAATAGTTGCCAACATTAGCCATGTTTCCAGGGACACATATGTGTTCCACATGCTGCAGACAGAGCATGCAAAGTGCAGCCCAGCAGCATGTAGGGTGCAAATACGCACAGACACAATCCAATCAATTAATCATGGGAGGTTCTATGAGATCTTCACCCTGATTAATTAATTGGATTGTGTCTGTGCTTATATACATTCTACATACTGCCGGGCTGCACTTTGCATGTTCTGTCTGCATTATGTGGAACAAATATGTGTCCCTGGAAACATGGCTGATGTTGGCAACTATGTAACTAGATCCGAGATAACAACAGAAAAAAACACTAGCCATTGATTTAGTTTCACATTGAAACTCTGATGATGATCAGTGGTGTCGAGGGAGCTGTAGGTCTTTGCCTCTTCTCCGTTATCATTCATCCATGCATCTACAAAATGGCAAATGGATACATGATAACAATGAATATTGTCATAGGGTACAGAAATATAGCTTTAAATACCACACTGATTGGCCCTGCACACCACGTGGTGACACTAGAGAGCAGGCCAGAGAGGGGAGAGACTGGCAGCTTCGTGGCATAAGAGGGCTTGTAGCCATCCTCATTGTGCCCAGTTGCTACTGCTCAGTTTTCTAAATATCTTAGTCACCCTTTGTCTTAAAACTGATCATTAAAAAAAGTGATTTCCATACACATTACCTTGAATTATGGTTTACATTATATCTAATGCCCTAATCTTATTTATATTATCACTAAAACTGGAATTATTTATTTGAAATATTCTGCTGGCAGAGATATATAATTCATCACTGTGAATCTTACTAATTACAATGGTAATGGCAAGCTATACCTTTGAATTAAATCCAAGGATATTTGGTAAGCACAGCAGTTTATGCTTTGTGGCTTAATTGTTTCTCTGTTTCGGTAGAACTAAATGTATTTGTCTTGTCCAATTATCTTAGTACCAGCATCTATGGGCTCCTGGGTATATAACTGCGGTGACAGTAATGAAATCCATATTTCTGCAGTCTACTCGGATATTAATACTTCTCATCCTTTGTGAGCTCTTGGATCTGTGTGAGCAGATATGAGCTGCTTTATGTTCTAATAGTTCTGAGATTACTATATACTTACAAGAACCAAATCACTAATCTTTATTTCCACCACTTACCTCAAAAATGATCTAAACATATGGCTTTATTCAAAAGAGTTGGGAGGTATGTGTTTATGACATCCCACGAATCTTGATATGCAAATGAACTCTGTTTCAATGGGAAGTGTGTCATTTGCAAATCAAGCTGCAGGTGATGTCATCAACAGGAGACATCACAAACACATGTAAAACACGTTTCTTCTAATTTAGGCATTTGTTTGCCGTTCTAGTGTGACATATTTGCTTACCGGCTTTAAAGTGCGTGACTGGAGCGTACAGTGCAAACTCGTTTTTTATATAATATTGCTATACATGTGCACACAGTGCAATGGTGCCCGTATTTGGAGCTCTTCTTTATTGTTTGGAAACCGTGGCATGCACAGGGTTAAGTGGCTGTTATGGTTCATAAGCGCTAGTGAAGGAATAATAATTAATAAACCTAAAACATTTTTTCCAGTCAAAGCAGTGCAGTCTGGGACAGTACATGCAACATTTCCCACATTGCACGCACAGGACTTACTTCCAGCACCCCAGTACATGCCCTATCACCCACATTGCACACCAGAACTTACCCTAGTCAGCTGCCACAGCTCCCTGGTATGTAGTGGCAGGCAGCATGGAGTCTGTGCACTGCCCAGGCACCAGCAGGTAACATGACCACCGGTGCTCTGACGTTAGTCATGCATGTGAAGTGCAAAATGCAGCATGGGATCGTGTCTGGGAAGTGCAAAGGCTCCATGTTGCCTGCTCGTCAACAAAGAGCTGGTCAAGGTAAATCTTCTGATCTCCCAATCCAGCTACTATGACGGCAAGATTTTTTGCAGCCCTAAAGCCCATGCTTTAAACAGTCTCTGATTCCAAGCTCAATGAAATTAAGCTTATTTATATGTGAGTTATGGGGCATGCCCTGGGTGTACAAAATGGGTGATGGGTCATTTCCTGGGCTTCTGGGGTAAGTCCTGGGTGTGTAATGTGGCTGATGGTGAATGTGCTGGGGCATGTCCTGTGGATGCAAAGTGGGTGCTGGCTGGGGTAGGTACTGGGTGTTCAATGTGGGTGTTGAGGCATGTCCTTGGTGGGCAAAGATGTGCTATGGCAAGGGATGTATAAATAGTATATATATATATGTAATCACAACATTGGTTTACAGTTTATCTCAATGGACGCTATGCTGAATCATAGGCGATTTATTTTTTTGAGGTTTATGCAAATTTAATGTTAAAATTGGGGCTGAAAGGTTTTGATCGAATGGGAATACCATGCTAATAGCTATATTACCTACTAATGTCTTAAGTGCTTGTGGACAGGAGATTGAAACGTAGACTGAACACAAACTTTTCGTATGTAGACTGGACTATAATTGTCTGTATATTTCTGAATTATGTTGCTGAAAACTAACCCCTTTTGGAGTTTTTGGGAACCTCCCATTGGGCATATAACTAGCAGAGCTTATTGAGATGGATCTAGATAAGCAACAAATTTAGATCTAATAATTCTTAGGGAGATATATAAACCCATCTGCTTAGAAAAGGTTGAAATTCTAACTAAAGAGATATATTTCCCCACACGTTTTGATTGCTTTTGAGGGCTGAGTAGAGTGTTGCTTCAGCACCCTGGCTGCTGCAAGTGCTGTTCCACAAATCTGATTGCGCATGAGACGGTGCTGGGTTAGTTTCAAACGGTTGCTGATTCTTTACCATCTTTACAGAGACTTCAAATAATGTAGAATCATCTCTTTAGGCAGTGATTTCCATACCTGTATTGTCCTTACCATAAATTTTTTAATCATTTTGAGATTTGATTTGAAAGTGGAGCCATGGAGTGAGTGTGGGTGCCCGACATTGAGGCATTAGAGCAGCACCACCAGAGTGCTTTTCACGATTGTTGATTGCGAAAACCGCTAATTCCACCGCAGAACATACCAGGCAGGTCCTATATTGGCAACCATCCAAACAATATTATTAAAATAGAAGCTTATGACACTGTGAGGTGTGACTAAAAATGAAATTTAGATCATTGCCACCACTCAAATAGAATTTAAAATCTTGAGTCTTTAGCCCATTAATAAACTATATCATTATATATATATATATATATATATATATATATATATATATATATATATATATATGTACATATCTGAACTGAATAAATATATGAAAACTATAACAAGTTAAATAATATAAATCTTAATCGATTTTATAGACTGTCCATATTGTAATAACTATATATATATTTACTTAGACCATCCTCAGAATAGTTTAATTGTAAGTTTAATAATAGAAAATTATGCTATATTTTGTTAATATAAATCTACTTAAACATGTATTGCAATTAACAGGTATAAATAGTATTTATTAGCATATACCGTATTTTTCACTCCTTAGGACACAAATTTTTCCTCCTCAAAAGTAAGGGGTAATGTATGTGCTTCTTATAGAGCGAATGTAGTACTTACCTGCTTGTTGCTGCTCTCTGACGTTTCCTCCGTGCAGTCTAACATCCTGCACGCAGGAAGGAAGCTCCGGTCGCGCTTTTTTTCTTTTTCTTAACTTCATTGAAGTCACGCTGCTTCAATAAAGTTAAGAAGAAAAAAAATCGTGACCAGAGCTTCCTTCCTCCGTGCAGGAGGTTAGACTGCATGGAGGAAATGACGGAGAGCAGCATGGTGGTAAATACTAGGGAGGGTGGCACAAACGAGCAAATCCTGTCATAGTGAGTGGCTAAAGCCTGGCATAGTGAGGGGCAAAATCCTGGCATAGTGAGGGGCAAAAAACTGGCATTGTGAGGGGCAAAATCCTTGCACAGTGGGGTTAAAAATCCTTCATACTGAATGGCTAAATCCTAGCATAGTGAGGGGCAAAATCCTGGCATAGTGAGGGGCGAAAACCTTTCATTGTGAGGGGCAAAATCCTTGCACAGTGGGGTTCAAAAACCTGGCATAGTGAGTGACTAAAGCCTGGCATAGTGAGGGGCAAAATCCTGGCATAGTGAGGGGCAAAAACCTGGCATAGTGAGGGGCAAAATCCTGGCATACTGAATGGCTAAATCCTGACATAGTGAAGGAAAAAAAATCCTGGCATATTCAATGGCTAAATCCTGGCTAGAGTTGAGCGGACACCTGGATGTTCGGGTTCGGCAGGTTCGGCCGAACTTCGAAAAAATGTCCGGGTCCGTGCTCGAACTTGACCATGAACTTGACCACGAACCCCATTGAAGTCAATAGGGACACGAACTTTTGGCCACTAAAATGCCTCTAAAAAAGTCCTGGAAAGGGCTAGAGGGCTGCAAAATGAAGAAAAATGTGGGTAAGAGTGTCCCCATTCATATGAATAGGTCAATTGACCTATTTGTATGAATGGGGACTCTATTTCGGTTTATAGAAAGCCAATAGCATTACTTGTATTCCATAAACCGAAAGTCTATAAACAGAAAGACATTCGGTTTATAGACTTTTGGTTTACGGAATACATGTAATGCTATTGGCTTTCTATAAACCGAATGTCTTTTGGTTTATAGACTTTCGGTTTATGTAATACATGTAATGCTATTGCTATTCTGTAAACCGAAATAGAGTCCCCATTCATACGAATAGGTCAATTGACCTATTCGTATGAATGGGGAATCTATTTCGGTTTATAGAAAGCCCATAGCATTACATACAATGTATATGTATGTAATGCTATGGGCTTTCTGATTGGCTGCCCTGCAGCCTTTCAAAACACGCCATTAAATCGCCGAACCCCGAACTCCAACCCGAACATACAGTGAAATGTCCAAGTTCGGGTCCTGGGTCCAAAAACCATAATGCTCGGTATGAACCGGAACAGTGCGTTTCGGGTTCACTAAACACTAATCCAGGCATATTGAGTTTTTTTCTTGTTTTCCTCCTCTAAAAACTGGGTGTGTCTTTTGGTCAGGTGCGTCTTATGGAGCAAAAAATACGGTAGTTATATTGTTATTTATATATTTATTTTATATATTAATAATAATAATTATATATTAACCTTTAGTGACATGGCCTTTTGACCTTGTCTTTCCCTTGGTGACAAGGGCTGTTTTGACATTTTAGGGGTGTTTGTACTGGGCTGTAATTTTCTTCTTTCTCACATACTGTACCCACACAATTTATATATAGTTTTAATCACCATAAGTATAAGTGGGACCGGGAGGATCTTATGTTCGCCTCGATATCTGCTCTCTTCTCGCACAAGCCGATCTTTACGAGGAGTTCGGGGACCAATACCGCGGCTCTCGGCCAGTGGCTGCATCCTCCATTACGGTGCATGCGCGTGTGCCCACGTGGCTACGTCATTCCACCCCCGAATAAACCTTGATAAGATACACAATCATTCACATAATCCTTGACCTTCAAACTCTTCATAATTTGATTTAACAAAGGATATATATGTATAAAATGTATTGTGTAAGTTAAAGAGGGCACCTAATAACATAAAACATATATTGAAGAAACAAAAACCCTTGGTTTGTGTAACAAAGTAGCAGTATAATCCACGGTATCTCCGCTGGTAGTCAGGATAGAGCAGGTAAAACACAGGCAGCGTAATAGTAATCCCTCTTCCCCAAGGTCTAGACGACACATAGTCTGGGTGTCAACTGTCATTTTATTCCACGGTCACAGTATTTATGCAAGACCCCATGCAAGGGGTTTCCTGAATGACATTGCAGGGGTTTTACTACAGAGGACTGTGTGGGGAACTTAGCCTGCAAGGCTATTTCCCAGAATGCCTTGCTGTACAGGAGAGATAATTGTGCAAGAATGTACTGTTAATCACATTCTCTCTCCGTACAGCAAAATATACAGTTTTACAGAAAAAATACATAACTGATATAATATTCAGACGAATGCTACACACTGCATATAAAACGAGCATAGCAACAAATAACAAAATATTCACCCTAAGTGTCCAGAAGTGGCTAGGTTTGCCACAGTGTGTCCACAGCGCTAAAGGGATGGAAGTTGCAACCTACACAGTGTAACCCCAAATCACACTGAATGACATCAAAAGAACAAAGGTAGGTATAGGTGTGCTAAAAATATAATAAAAAAGGGTATAGGTGTCCCCACCATATGTTATACTGTGACAGTATGTGCAAAAGAAATATAAAAGGGTACCATACATCTTACATATATATCTATCAATGGTATCTCATCTGAGACGTAATTCTGTTGGTTCTTGTTTGGAAGCTGTATAAAAGAACACGTTTTGAATGTTCTTTTATACAGCTTCCAAAGAAGAACCAACAGGATTACTTCTCAGATCAGATACCATTGATAGATAAATAGCTAAGTTATATATTGAAGAAACATTTGTGAATTCAAACGAGATACCTTTTGTTGAAATATCTCCATAAAAGGAGACATAATCTTAGCAAACTGTGTGTACTTACTTGCCAAAAATAACTACCAATACCGATTTTACTTATATGATGTAATTGTTATGTACAAATTTGAGTGTACATTTTGTGATGTCTATTTAGGAATCATTCAATTTATAAACAAGTAGATTTAGAATTAATGAACAAATGTAAGCAAACTCATCATGGCTTGGAGGAAGGAAAATCTGACTTAAGATTCCAAACAACCTGTCCGCCCACCTGATAGAGCTATATGGAGCAAGTAGGACTCACTAAGGTACTTTATTTGCATTCTTTCATTAACCCCTTGACGACAAAGGACATGCCAGGCACGTCCTGGGAGAAACTCCCTTAACGACAAAGGACGTGCCTGGCAGGTCCTGCAGTGAATGAAGCAGTTTTCGCGATCAACGATAGCTAAAAACCGCTTTAACAGTGCTGGTCTATTGCCTCGACATCGAGGCAATAGCCAGCACCGAAATTTTTTATTTTGGGACCCCCACGATCGCCCCACGGAGCGATAGTGGGGAGCCAAATCGACGGACCATGCTGCTCCGTCAATATGGCTAAGCCCTCTGCCGGTCTGAGCTTCGGAAGTGAAAGTAACTTTACTTCAATCGCTCTGAATATGCTACTTGACTGCCCCTAGTGGTATTTTAGTAGCATTGCAATGGAAAATATTTAAAATACATATTTAATTAATTAAAAACAGGTTATTTAGCTATATTAGCCTATAGGGTTAAAATTAAATATTTTTTAGCATAAGGGATAGGGTTAAAATTAAATTAAAGTTAAAGTTTATAGAATAGCAATAGGAATACATGTATTCCATAAGCCGACAGCCTATAAACCGAACGTTCGGTTTATAGGCTGTCGGCATTTCACTACACGGAGACAGAGTCTCCATTCATAAAATTATGAATGGAGACTTTGTCTCCGTGTAGTAAAATGCCGACAGCCTATAAACCAAACGTTCGGTTTATAGGCTGTCGACTTTGTCTCCGTGTAGCGAAATGCTATTGTATTCTATAAACCGACTCTATTTCGGCTTATAGAATGCAATAGTACTACAAATGGACGAATGGACGAATGAACGAATGATTTTCGTTTATTAACCATTCGTTCATTCGGCTTTCGTTAGCTTAGCATTTTCGTTCTTCATTTTTCGGACGAATGGACGAAAATGCTATTTTCGGACGAAAATGCATTCGTCCGAAAACGAATGCACATGTCTAATACACACCCTCATATTTACACTTACATACTCACATACAGTCAGACTTACACTTACATACACACACAGTCAGACTTACACTTACACTTACATACAGTCAGACTTACACATACACAGTCAGACTTACACTTACAGGCATACATACAGTCAGACATACTTACATACATACAATCAGACTTACACTTACATACATACATACATCCAGTCAAACTTACAGTTACATACATACATACAGTCAGACTTACAGTTACATACATACAGTCAGACTTACATACATATATACCCACAGATTTTTGTCCCCCTCCCTGCAAGGTTACCCTTCATTGCAGGGATGGAGGTTGATCCAGCCTCCGTTTTCATCTGAGGAGGCTCGGAGCGCGAGGGGGCGGAGATTTCATCCCCCTCGCACGAGACAATGTCACATGAGCCGCATCTCTCGCTCTCTCCGGAGGGCCTGTACCATGTGATCAGTTTAGATCGCATAGTACAGGTTTTAATCTATGATGGTCGCAGGCATCGACAGGACAGTCAGGCCCCTGGTGTGACGGGCCCGGTCGCAGCTGCGACACCTGCGATAATTAGAATTCCACCACTGGCCCAATAATCAGGTACAAGTCAGTTTGTACATATTTCAGTATTCAGCTCTGTGTGAAGTATAAAACGCTGCTAACTTTCCCCTGCAACAAAATAGGATTAAACTAGCAATTTTGGCAATATGCTGTGATGATAAGAAGACAGTCAGTCCGGCTATACGATGAGCTGGCGGCCTAGAGGGAAGATTGCAGCTTCTAAAAAAGTTATAGTGTCTACTCAGCATGGACTGATCCATCCAAAATTGGATTCAGATTGGGCATTATAGCCGAATTTCCCAAATCCACAAAATTCCACTACTCAATATGCCCCAATTTGGGACATTTTTTGTCATTAAAAACATAGGTTTTTGGCTACCTAATATGGCCTGGTCACCCCCGACATTGCTCCAAATTCCCCTAATATTGATGCATTTCTGACAGTTTATTTCTCTGTGTAGAAGAATTGAAATGAAAATGTGAAAAACATATGGTAATTAAGAAAAAAAAGATAAAGCACCCCCTGGGGGCAGCAGGCTATCACTAGCACCATTAAAAAAAAAAAAATACCCCATCACCAATAAAAATTAGGGTCTCCAGAGATTGTAGCCCTTGCCCCCTCTAATGATTAATGGGTCTGGGAACGGCCCCTATATAACACATCAGGAGCCAGAGAAAGTAACACAAGTGATTAACTCCCTATCACAAAGATGGAAGTCACTAAATGCACAGTAGGCTATGTGTACTGGTAAATAAGGAATGTTTATATCCAGCGGTACACTATGTAAAAAAAACTGAAAAGTCTTCCTAATATTAATTAGGTTAATAAATATCCAGACAGGCTCCCTTCTTAGCCGATCAAGGAAGTACCACAGCCATTAGAACAACCAGACATCTTACACAGATTAAACAGCAAAGAAAACCTTGTTCATCGCTCAATTCGTGCAAACATATCAAAGCGTCTGCCTGATCAGCCTGTCGATGGAAACACTGATCTCTGGAATAGATAATACTCTAGCGGTACGGCTGCGTTTGTCAGTCAGCAGGTTACTATATAGCAAGCTAATAATTGTACCAGCTTCAGGTAAATATCACTATCTAGTAATAGACAATAATTGATGGAGCGGCTGCCTTGTTAGCCGACTCCTGATAGTCTGTCGACGCTGCTTAGCGCATCCTGTCAGTAGACTGAAATCCCCGTTAGTCATAATAGGTGGCCTTGTTACCCCTTATTATATGTGCTAAAATCAGGACAGACAAACATAGATTAGCGTGTTGACCTGTCAATACAGCTGTCATTCTGTCAAGAAAAAAGCCACTGAATTTCAGATTAATTGGGGTTTGCTTTTTTGGCATAGTCCTTTTCAAAAAATGTAGCCATTCCATTAGAGAGGGAAATTAGGGTTCCCACCCAGCCCGTATATCTACCTGCAAACTGGTAATGGCCTGTATTTGTTATAAAAGAAACAGTGTCAATCCTAATGTAATTCATGTTGTATAGTGTGAGAATTCTCCACTGAAAGAAACAGGAAAGTAGAATGAATAAAGGTGTTAACTCACATACTCTTGTGGCTTTAGGGGGTTAGACATGAACCGGTAGAAATACTAATGCAAAAACAACTAAAAACACTACCAACACTTTAGCTTGGAAGAAGGTTTGTTTTTTTGTTCGTTTATTTATTTTTAATTATCAGTGAGTATATATTTTTAATATGCGGGAATCATGATCTGATTGAATCATGATATCTACAAGGATAATTTACATAAATTAGACACAATCAAATTGTGTGGTGAATAGATTCTGAATAAACAGCCTTTACATGCATTATGGGAGATAAACTTTCCAGCCCCTAACTATATAAAAGTCACACATACACAAGCATTTTCATATTATACCCAAATTTTCTTCAAATAGTGTATTTAAAACATGTGTTGTCTGTAGTTCTTGATTTCATTAGATCAGAGTAGTCATCAAAGATATATGAAATATATACTATAATTTATATATAAGAAATGTTTAAGGTATACTAATAAATACTGTACAGGTTAGTATTTATATTATAAAATGTATCTTTTAAAATGTATCTTTCATTTTCAGAATTAAAAGAAAAACCATGTGAAGTGATATGGTACATGAGTGAGAGACCATGACTCAAACATAAATACTAATAAAGCATTATATTATTGATTAAGAGATTTTTTTTTAGCAGAGGTTTTATTTAACCATGTGCTAAAAGGCCCAGTGTTTTTCCTAAAAAAGGAAAAACAAATTATTGTGAGGACCCAGCACCATACATATGGTTGACACACAGAGGGCACATCACCTGGGTGCTTAAAGGGTGCAATTACCCCGTAGAGAAAAAAAATTCTAAAAATGATAATTACCTGAATACCTATTCAGAGAGGATCACTGATGGCTTGGAATCCTCACTTTACTCACCATGGAAATGGGCCATCCATAAAGTAATCCACAGAGAGAAATCCCACATGCCAAAAAAAGTGAGGATGGGTGCAGAATAAAATCTCACAACATTAACGATGGGTTTTCCCATCACGAGTCAGCCAATCATAAAGCTTCCTGACACAGGCCCTTCCATTAGCTGAGACATTAGTTACACATGTATCCCAGTTTTTGACAGCATGTGGCCTTCAAGTGGCATGGGGGCTTTATCAGCGGCAAATTATTATTATTATTTTTTTGAGAAGACCAGGGGCCTTTGGCCTGCAAACACAATAGGAAAATTCAGGGGTGAACACACAGTCAACAGTCAAGCAGCTGATTTATCATTGGAATCTATTTCATACAGAGTCCTTTAGTCTTCTATTCAGTCGTTTTATGCATCCTGAATTGATGTAGGCATTGTCTTTGATACTTCTGAATCTTCCACCTTAGCAGTCAAAGAAGCAGACCAAACACCTGTTAACCTGTAACCTTTAAGGCTGCACCTGGTGCCCAGGGGAGGGCTTGCAACATTGTCCCACAATTTAGAGGACTATTGTACAACTTCATCACCCCTCCTGTTATCATCTATCATGGACAAAAATAGACAGACAAGAGAGATACTGTATAGAGATAGACCGACACACAATACAACTGGCAGAACAGACAAGACACAGATATAAACAGGCACACAAGACAGAAAGACAGCTAGACACGCTAGATACAAAGACAGACAGACAGAGCAGTGGGTGGACCCATATACATTTTATTATGTTTCCACTGGCCTTTAATTTTCTCTGCCTCAGATCCATAAATGCAGAGATGAGGGAAATACCATGAAGGTCTCTCTATGTCTATGACACCTGCGCTGAAGGCCAGAACATACCTGACCTGGGGTCTTTCCATCCTTTCCTAATGATCCCAACCACAGCCTCATCCAAGAAAAATGTCTGCCTAGCCTACACACAGGTGCATTTAGTATTCAAAAGTGGTGCACCACCAGCCCATCGAGACAGGTTAGAGAGCAGCCTGGGGGGCAATTGCCCCTATGCCCCCGTGCCCTTCTAGCCCCCTCCCCTGCTGGTGCCTGTATTGGATAGGGGAAACAGTGAACATTACGGCACTCAAGGCACCCATATTGTTCATAATGCATGAGACCAGGAGCCATGGGAAAACCAGTCCCTGTTATAGCTGTGTGGAGGACTGAGGGCCTTTGGGGTAGCCTCGGTCTCCACATTTTTATTATGTGTAGGGAGGGAGAACTGGGATTAGTTATTACTCCCCTTGTCCCTATTCATTTTTTTAATGGCAGTTTTAGGCATTTTATCTTAAATTACATGTAACATGGTTTTGTTGTGGGTGTTCTCTGTCTTTTAGCTTCCATTTGGTATGGAAGAAGTGAAGCCCCTGGGTGGGTCACACCCTGATTCCAAGCTCTTAATATCTTGATTAGCATAATAAAATTGCTAAGTGCAGAATACTTGCTCATTTGTCCACATCCTTGGACAAAGAAATCCAGAAGGCCAACACAACCAGGACCCAACGAACCATCCTTCCCTAGCTCAATCCTTGTATAGTCTTTTCTAAGTAAACATGACCTATATACAGAGGAAGATCCCAAACAGAGAGGAACATAACAGGGCATTCGACCACATACATATTTTAAGTTACTTTAGGGCTCTCTTTAAAAAAACAAAAATGCCATTTATGTCAAGCATTACAAGTCAACTAACATCATAATTGCAAAAAGCAACAGAGTTTCTCTTGCCAAACTTGTACAGTAAAACTGTATTTTACTAAGCTGAAAGTGCTATAGAATACAGTTACATGCCAAAGGCATATTCGCTGTGACAACTTTAAAGATCAATGTACAGTGTATGTGCTAGAGGGAATTACCAAGATTGCAAATTTTAAACATCTGATGTAATCTGTCCTAGTCAATGAAAATCCTGAATGACTGTGCTTGAGGAAAAGTAGAACAATACAACTACTAAAAAACTGAAAGTCATGGATGTAACAGGAGTGGTGACTCATGGGAACAGAAAAGAATAATAATATTAGACAAGTTACAAATAAGGGTTATCTTTGATAATATCATGACTCGTTCTAAACAGACTAGATCAGTGATGGGGAACCTATGGCACAGGTTCCTCCGGTGGTAACTGGGAGCCTCTGAGGTGGCACTTAGCATCTGATGAATTCAGGGCCGTCGCTACAGTAAGGCAGCACAGGTGGCTGTCTTAGGGCGTCCCAAGGGGGGGGGGGGGAATCGTCCGCTCCCCCAGGCCCGTTTACTTACCTTCTTGCTACTCGGCAGGTCCGTGGCTGTGAGGTAGGCATTGTGCGCTCCCCTCCAGCCACGCGGATTCAATAAAGTTTGTTTAAACTTCTTTTTAAACAAACTTTATTGAAGCCGCGTGGCTGAAGGGGAGCGCACAATGCTTCCCTCACAGCCACGGAACTGCAGAGCAGCAAGGATGTAAGTACTTGGGCAGGGGGGAGGAGGGGTTAAAAATCCTGGCATAGTGGAGGGGCAAAATCCTGACATATTGAAGGGGCAAAATCCGGGCATATTGGAGGGGCAAAATCGGGCATATTGAAGGGGCAAAATCCGGGCATATTGGAGGGTTGAGGCTAGTTCCTACCCAGTAGAAGGACCTTTTTGCCTCGTAGCGGTCTGGTCCTGTATAGGGATTGGAACTAGCCAACTCACACTTAGAGAGCTAATTCCTATCCTGCCAAAGGACCTTTTGCCTCTAGTTATCAGGTCCTGTTAAAGGATAGGAAATAGATGGTTCACAATGAAAAAGCTAGTTCCTATCCAGTAGAAGGACCTTTCTACCTCCAGCTAACACAGGTCCTTTACTGGGGTAGGAAATAGACGGTTCACTATGAGAAAGCTAGTTCCTATCCAGTAGTAGGACCTTTGTACCTCCAGCTAACACAGGTACTTTACAAGGATAGAAAATAGACGGTTCACTGTGAGAAAGCTAGTTCCTATCCAGTAGAAGGACCTTTGTACCTCCAGCTAACACAGGTCCTTTACATGTAGTACTTATAATGCTAAGGGACCTATGTACCTTCAGCTAACACAGGTCCTTTACAGGTATTACTTATAATGCTAAGGGACCTATATACCTTCAGCTAACACATGTCCTTTACAGGGATAGGAAATAGATGGTTCCTAGTGAGAAAGCTAGTTCCTATCAAGTAGAAGGACCATTGAACCTCTAGCTAACACCGGTCCTTTATAGGTAGTACTTATACTGCTAAGGGACCTATGTACCTCCAGCTAACACACGTCCGTTACAGGGATAGGAAGTAGACGGCTCACAATGAGAAAGCTAGTTCCTATCCAGTAGAAGGACCTTTCTACCTCTAGCTAACACAGGTCCTTTACAGGGATAGGAACTAGATGGTTCACAGTGAGAAAGCTAGTTCCAATCCAGTAGAAGGACCATTGTAACTCCAGGTCACACAGGTCCGTTATAGGTAGTACTTATACTGCTAAGGGACCTATGTACCTTTAAGCTAACACAGGTCCATTACAGGGATAGGAAATTGATTGTTCACAGTGAGAAAGCTAGTTCCTATCCAGTAGAAGGACCTTTGAACCTCCAGTTAACAAAGGTCCTTTATAGGTAGTACTTATACTGCTAAGGGACCGCACCTCCGTTCAGTGCCAACATCGGCTGAATAGGGGAGAGCGCAACGCGAGGGCTGCATGTTCAGCCCCCATGCTCCCTCATACGTCCGGAGCGTCTGGCGTCAGGTGACATCCAGGCGCTCAGGTGATGATGACTTGCGGATTGGAGGGAGAATACCTCTATGTAGAATAGAGTCTGTGTGCATGTGTGGCAAGGAGACTGTGTGCATGTGTGGAAAGGAGACTGTGTGCATGTGTGGAAAGGAGTCTGTGTGCATGTGTGGAAAGGAGTCTGTGTGCATGTGTAGCAGGGAGTATGTGTGTAGGTATCTGTAAGGGAGTGTGTGTGTGTGGGTATCTGTGTAAGGGAGTGTGTGAGTATCTGTGTAAGGGAGTGTGTGTGTGTGAGTATCTGTGTAAGGGAGTGTGTGTGTGTAGGTATCTGTGTAAGGGAGTGTGTGTGTGTAGGTATCTGTGTAAGTGAGTGTGTGTGTGTAGGCATCTGTGTAAGGGAGTGTGTGTGGGGGGGGTATCTGTGTAAGGGAGTGTGTGTGGGGTGTATCTGTGTAAGGGAGTGTGTGTGTATCTGTGTAAGGGAGTGTGTGTGGGGGGGTATCTGTGTAAGGGAGTGTGAGTGTGTGGGGTATCTGTGTAAGGGAGTGTGTGTGTGGGTATCTGTGTAAGGGAGTGTGTGTGTGTGTATCTGTGTAAGGGAGTGTGTGTGTGGGTATCTGTGCAAGGGAGTGTGAGTGTGTGGGGTATCTGTGTAAGGGAGTGTGTGTGTGGGGGGGTATCTGTGTAAGGGAGTGTGTGTGTGGGTATCTGTGTAAGGGAGTGTGTGTGTGGGTATCTGTGTAAGGGAGTGCATGTGTGGGTATCTGTGTAAGGGAGTGTGTGTGTTTAGGTATCTGTAAGGGGTGTGTGTGTGTGTGTAGGTATCTGTGTAAGGGTGTGTGTGTGTTTGTTTATCTGTGTAAGGGAGTGTGTGTGTGTGGGTATCTGTGTAAGGGAGTGTGTGGGTATCTGTGTAAGGGAGTGTGTGTGTGGGTATCTGTGTAAGGGAGTGTGTGTGTGGGTTTCTGTGTAAGGGAGTGTATGTGTGGGTATCTGTGTAAGGGAGTGTGTGTGTGTGGGTATCTGTGTAAGGGAGTGTGTGTGGGTATCTGTGTAAGGGAGTGTGTGTGTGGGTATCTGTGTAAGGGAGTGTGTGTGTGGGTTTCTGTGTAAGGGAGTGTATGTGTGGGTATCTGTGTAAGGGAGTGTGTGTGTGTGTGTGTGTGTAGGTATCTGTAAGGGGTGTGTGTGTGTAGGTATCTGTGTAAGGGTGTGTTTGTGTATAGTTATCTGTGTAAGGGAGTGTATGTGTATGTATCTGTGTAAGGGAGTGTGTGTGTAATAGGTATCTGTGTAAGGGAGAATTTTGGCACCATTGCGCAGTTCAAGAATAGCACTCACCAGCCCAAACTCTGCCTCTCCCAAAGATCATTTCTGCTGCTGGAGAAAAGGGTCAATTGCGCCTTCTCCCAGTGGTTCTCTCCGCCGCTGGGGAGCAGGTAGAGAGGCTGGGTTAATCATCTCAGGTTCCATGAAGTTGTCCTGGTTCCAAGTTCTGGGGGCACCGATGGCAGTGCTTTAGTGGAGGCAATATAATCCACGGCACTCACATTCTCAAAGGCAGCTTGTGGATAACAAAAGTGAGAGGGCCATAGCTTCGAGTCACTGGCAGTGCTGTATTTACCACGAGGCATGCTAGGCGGATGCCGCCCCCCAGCACTGAAAAAAAAAAAAGACCGCGCTTGCAGGCAGAGACGGAGGTGAGAGGGGATCGGAAGATCCCCCCTCACCATCGCTCTGCCTGCCAGGCTGCACGGGGAGCCGAACAGGCAGCACAGAGAAACCTCCGTGCTGCCTGTTCGGCTCTCGTGCAGTCTGAGACGGAAGTGACGACAGTCACGTGACGGGCGCGCGTATGACGTCAGCGCACCTGTCATGTGACTGTCGGCACAACCGCCGGGGAGCCGAAGAGGCAGCATGGAGGACTCCATGCTGACTGCCACTAGCCACCAGGGAAAGGTAAGTGCTGGGTAGATGGGGGGGATTTTGCCATTAGCAGGGGCATATTAAATGGCAAATCACACTGGCATATTGGGCAAATTAGTTGGGCACATTAAATGGCTAATCACACTGGCATATTATTGGGCAAATTGGCTGGGCACATTAAATGGCAAATAACTCTGGCATATTATTGGGCAAATTAGCTGGGCACATTAAATGGCAAATCACACTGGCATATTATTGGACAAATTAGCAGGGGCACATTAAATGGCCAATAACACTGGCATATTATGTGGCAAATTGGCAGGGGCACATTAAATGGCAAATAACACTGGCATATTATTGGGCAAATTGGCAGGAGCATATTAAATGGCAAATAACACAGGCATATTATTGTGCAAATTGGCAGGGGCATATTAAATGACAAATAACACTGGCATATTATTGGGCAAATTGGCTGCGGGATATAAAATGGCAAATAACACTGGCATATTATTGGGCAAATTAGCTGGGGCATATTAAATGGCAAATAACACTGGCATATTGTTGGGCAAATTGTAAGGGGCATATTAAATGGCAAATAACACTGGCATATTATTGGGCAAATTGGCTGTGGGATATAACATGGCAAATAACACTGGAATATTATTGGGCAAATTGGCTGGGGCATATTAATGGCAAATGATACTGGCATATTATTGGGCAAATTAGCTGGGGAATATTATGGGCAAATAATATTGGCAATGTGTATGTAATGGGGTGATAGAGGCATGCAAATGGGGTGATGGGGCATGTCCTTGGTGTGCAACGTGGGTTTTGGGTCATGTCGTGGGTGTGCATCATGGGTAGGGGGGGTGCCCAAAATTTGTCTGCCTAGGGCAGCACAAAACCAAGATACACCACTGGTCACTGGGGCTGAGAAGACTGAGGCCAGCTTTACTCTGTCCTGATGTCAGCAATTCAGCTGGAGACTTTGACTGTGCCAGCGGTGCTGCTTAGCATTAAAGGTGGGGCAGGGGTAACTGTTCTAGGGACGTGGCTTCGCTTTAGCAGGGGCATCCACAGAGGAAAAGTGACACAGTTCTGGGGCCAGAGTAAGACAGAGACTTTGCCTAGCTGTCAGCAGCTTAGTTGGGATATCTGGCTGGGAGGGGATTGGTGGTGTTTGGCCGTCTCTGAAGACACAGCTGCCCACACTTTTGCTGGGGCATTAGGACAGGGAAAGGGCAACAGTTCTGGGTACTCACAGTCAAGGAGTTGGGACCAGTTCAAATGCCTACGGCGGCAAAAAAAATTTGGGGGGCGCCCCAAACACTGAAAAAAAAACAAAGAAAAAAACGCACAGGCAGCCTGATCACAACGACTGGCTGGGGGCAGAGTGATGACAGGTCACATGACCCGTCACTCTGTTGTGCATGGGTAGGGGGTGATCAAATTTTGTCTGCCTAGGGCAGCACAAAACCAAGATACACCACTGGTTAGGACCCAGGTGTGGAGACAACTGTCGCATCCACCCCTCCCGGGTAAAACTTCACAGATCTTAACTCCCCTGTGGTTGAGCAGCTTGGCAAACTACTTTTCTAGTTCACACTCTTCCTGAACCAAAAAGTCCAAATCAGCAGCTAACTCTGCAACATCATACTCCCACCCAGTGGTGTATCTTGGTTTTGTGCTGCCCTAGGCAGACACAATCCAGGCACCCCCCTACCCATGCACAACATGTCCCATAACCCACATCACCCCATTACATGCCTCCATCACCTGCCACCTCATCCACCAACTTGAAGGGAGAGTTTGGCCCATATAGCCAGATGTTCCATTACCCTCTAGGTCATCACATCGTCTACCTCTGTGGATGCCGAGAAACCAGCTGGACTGAAGATCTTGTGTTTTCCGGCCATGGTGCTGCTTGTAATCCCTTGTTGGTGCTCTGTTGCTTATCCACTGGGCTCTTGCAAGGAGGATCCCACCAGTTTAGCTCTACATTGTGCAGGTACCTGGTTTGTTTCCCCTGCTAAACTCCCCACAATGTATAGCTAAATTGGTTGGATTAAATTTTCATCTTACAGTTTAGTGAATAGCCCCCATAGAGGGTGATTTTTACAGGGAACTTCAATCATGAATATATGGGTAGAGTTAAAAAAGGTGCAAATGGCTATTATATTTATAGCATACGTCACATCTGTTTTATGCATCACAGCACATTTGGATTCTAAAATTGAGACTCCGCCACCCATAGTTTTTAGGTGATTAGAGCAATTTTAGACTTTAATAAATGGGAAATGTAATGGACTCCCTCGTACCCGACTGGGGGCCTCTGTTATATTAGACTGATAATCCACAGAAACCCTCCAGTATTATATCCCTTGGAAATAACCCTTCAGTATAATATCCCCTCAAATAATTGACACAAACAAGAATAGAGGATACAAATTCAGAGGAATCCTTTATTACAAACAGTACCACATATTTATATGTTTGTACGTCTTGATAAACTGGTGACTGAACAATACAAACAAATCGACTTTTTTTTCTTCTTCCTTTTCTCCCCTTCCCTTCTCATGTACAGTTAATAAGTAATATGACTGAGGCAATTAATGAAGGGGTTGGTTATATGAGTTAATAAGAGTTTATTATGATACGGGATGTGGGTGGGGGGATTCACTCAAATAAGGTGGGTGGTGTAACAATTGAAGGGGTGTGATTACTCACGAATTAATATGTTATCAATATCTGAGTTATAATTATAGCTTGTCTTAAGGGGTTTATAGATAATTGAAGCAATATTGTTGTGTAATAATTGAAGGGTTTAGAAGTTATATTAAGTAACTGGATATTTGATCCATAAGAATATAGGGCTGATTATATATGGGTTTTTTTTGTGTGCAGGATTGGGGCAACGATTGAAGGGGTGGGAGGTTTCACGAGTTAAATAACCTTTATAATGATTGATTATGCATTAGGGGGTATAGTTATTGGAAGTAAGGTGGGATGTGCAATAAATGAGGGTCTTATCACGATTTAAAATGAATTATCAGATAGTTGTTTACAAGGACACAGTGTCGGAGGAAATGAGGTGGGGGGTAATAATGGAAGGGTGGAAGTATTACGTGGTAAATTAAGTAATTAGGTATTTGGGTTGCAATGATATAGGGTTTTCTCTCCCTTTGTGTGTGGGACTGGGGCAATGATTGAATGGGTTGGAGGTTTCACGAGTTAAATATCCTTATAATGATTGATGATGCATTGGGGGGTATAGCTAATGGAAGTAAGGTGGGTTGTGCAAATAATGTGGAGACCACTCGGAAAATCAATACTGGAACTACTGGATAGAACGAATAGAATCAGGCAACCTTAATTTCCAGTAAGAGTTGCATAAGATAAGATTAGACATATATGGGACCCCAGGTTCAACGCCTAATCAAAGGAATATAACCACACTTACCCCCCCTCGCCCCCCCCCTCCCGCCATCAGTGTGTTGCTAGGCTCCAGTACTAGAAGTCCACAACTCAAATTAGTCAAGATACTCTTTTAGTAGGAAACTCTTAACGAAATTAGAGTAAATGAGGAGGAAAGAGGGGAATGGAATAGGTTGATAGTAAAACTCATTATACAATCCAAACAAGGGGAGGTAAAAAAGAGACAAAAGAGTATATTAGAGGATAGAAACTTTTCGGGAGCTTAGCTTGTATGAATGTAGGTATGCATGGTATATTGTCTGTCTGTCTGTCTTTAATTTGTTTTGTGAACATTTAACAAAACTAAACCAATTAACAAAATAAATATTTGGACGCTGTACCAAATGATGAGACGTTACCGCAACAGAACAGTCCACTTTTCTTTCTAAACGGTAAAATAATCTGATGGTTAGAAAAAGAAAAAAAAAAAAAAAAATCCTTATAATGATTGATGATGCATTGGGGGGTATAGTTAATGGAAGTAAGGTGGGTTGTGCAAATAATGAGTTTAAAAAAAAAAAAATTATCATGATTTAAATGAGTTGCCAGTTAGTTGTTTATAAGGATACAGTATTGGAGGAAACAATGTGGGGGGTAATAATGGAAGGGTGGAAGCACTATGTGGTAAATTAAGTAATTAGGCATTTGGGTTGCAATGATATAGGTTTTTTTTATTTTTTTTTCTCCCTGGAGGAGGGTAGAAGGGAAATAAGGGATAGAAGGTAGGCTGTATGGAAATAGAGTAGGGACTGTAGCTCGTTATCTCTGAGGGGTATTAGCAGGAACACCGTGGGATGGTGTTCTTTTTTCTTTTCTAAGTAAGATTCTGCAAGGAATCTAGTTACTTAGTAGGGATGTGGAAACATTCCTTAATGGGGAGGGTATATGTTAGTTGCACTGAATTGTGTCTGTTTAATGGAAGGGTGCTGATAGCTCCCGGTGGTCTGGCAAGAGCCTGGTGTAGTGAACAGGAATCATGGTCCTATGCTTAGAATATTATCAATAAATGCACAGGGAATTAACTCCCCGCAAAAAACCTATACGGTTTTAGAATTCCTGAGGAAAGAAAGAATTCAAGTTTGCGGGTTGCAAGAAACCCATTGGAAGGAGGGACAGGAGGTAAGGTTTCGGAATAAGCATTTCCCATATATATATACCGCATCACTAGAAAATAAAAAAAAAGAGGGGTGGCAATCCTTTTTGCAGAAGATCTGTCTGTTCAGATTGTACATAGGGAAGTAGACCCGGAAGGGAGATACCTTATTCTTGTTTGCGAGATAAATAATAAGACCTATACGATTACAAATTTATACACACCTAATCAGTCCCCTATAAGGTTTTTGACAAAGGTATTAGCAGGGGTCGACAGAATTAGGCAAGGAATAAATATTGTTATGGGAGATTTCAACTGTGTAATGGACCGCATGATGGACAGGAAGACTATGAAGGGCGGGGGAGCCAGATAAGAGTATACGGAACAACGCAAAAACATTAAGAGAACTGATTAGGAACTCCGACCTAATAGATCTATGGAGAGTCTTTCACCCTAGCGAAAGGGATTATACCTCCTTCTCTAAATCACATATTGCATACTCAAGGATTGACTTACTTTTGGGGGGGACTAGGATTGACGAAAACGTTAGGGAAGATAAAGATCCTGACTATTGCATGGTCCGATCACTGTCCAATCTTATTAGAATTGAAGGACCAAAACAAAGATCTAAGAACATAATAGCCCCTACACGACCAATAGCTAATGAAATTAACCAAGTGTAGAAAAGCATTAACAACTTACTACTGGAAAATGCAAATTAAGCACTTGAGTACGTTAAGAGGAAATGGTATTACCAGGGCAATAAAGTGAACAAATGGATGACTAGTAGATTAAAAGGGGTAAGAAATAAAAAAGTCATCAGTAGAATTAAGTATGGACAGGACTGGGCCATGATTCCAGATAAGATAGGCGAGGTTTTTAAAACTTTTTATAAACATTTAAATAATTTACCATCGAATAACCCACCCGGGCATGCCCAGGAATATCTAGCAGGATTGGAGTTGCCTATAGTAAAGGAGGAACAATTGGTAGATCTGAATAAACCCTTTACTGAGAATGAATTACAGAGGGCGATTGAAGAGCTAAAGATAGGTAAGGCCCCGGGCCCAGACAGGTTTAGTAGTAAATTTTATAAAGTAATGATAGGTAATATTAAGAGGGATCTAATGGGGGTCTATAATACCCTGGGGATTGAAAATAATATACCAGCAGAAATGCTCCAGGTTCACATTATACCAATATTGAAACAGGGCAAGGATCCCACATTGGTGGGCAACTATCGGCCAATATCCTTACTGAATGTGGATATAAAGATTTATGCATCTATCATTGCGGGTAGAGTGAAAGAGATAATACCCACACTGATACATCCAGATCAGACTGGATTTGTCCCAGGAAGATTGGCCGCAGATAATATTAGAAGACTCCTTGACATACTGGAGCCAGTGGGCAGAAGCGGAGAGCCCCAGCTGACCCTTTCATTGGACGCCGAGAAGGCATTTGACAGGGTCGGCTGGGGCTTCCTTTAAGACTCCCTGATAGCATTTGGTTTCGGGGAGGCTATATTCAACAGAATTATGGCGCTATACACAATCCCTGAGGCTAGAGTAGTGGACAATGGGTTCACTTCGGGTTGGTTCTCCTTGTCAAATGGAGTGAGACAATGTTTCCCCCTCTCCCCAGTTTTGTATTTGTTGACTATAGAGCCCCTGGCATCTGTGATTAGGCAGGATATCGGAATAGGAAGGTTTGAAACCTCAAAAGATACCATGAAAATCAGCTTAATCGCAGACAATGTTATTTTAACCCTTTGTCGACCGAAAGAGTCAATGAGGGAACTGATGAAGGTGATATCTACGTTTTTGGAACTCTCTGTGTATTAACTCAATCTGGAGAAGTCAGTGACGCTACCTAGTAACATCACTGAAAGAGATAGGGCAGTATTATCAAAAGAATATGGGTTCAAGTGGGCTAACCAATGTATGGATTACCTAGGGGTTAAGATCTCTTCAGACCATGGGAAAACAGTGGAGAATAATTTCTTACCACTATTAAAAACTACAAACAAACAATTATTAGAATGGAAACCAAAAGGATTATCTTGGTGGGGTAGGATCAATATTGTGAATGGGTAACTCCTCCCAAAGTAGTCCTACGTATTTAGGATGATACCCCTAAGTATGCCTAAGCAATGGTTGAGTATGATCCAAAGGGCTATATTTAGATTCATATGGCAGGGAAAGAGGCCACGTGTGGCTTCGGGCCCACTCTCTATGTCAGCATCCCAGGGAGGATTGGGTATGCCTAATATTGAAACATACTATGAGGCTAGTACGATCGCACATGCAATCATAACACAGAATATAAAATCTAAAGGTGAAGGCTGGTATATAATAGAGCAAGACAATACGGGGATTCAAGATCTAGGGACACTTTTTTGGAGGACTAAGTCTATGAGGGGGGGGGGGGGGAGAATTTACAATGCGGTAATTTGATCCTGAGTCATCTGATCTCCAGTTGGGAGAGGTTAAAAGGGAAAATGGGATTGAAAAATAAAATACTAAAAGCCTGTCCCACATTGTATCTTAAGGGGAATATAGCAGACCTTAACTTAACCAACTGGATTAAACATGGATTGGTAAAAATAGATAATCTATACGTACAGGGAAAGTTGAAAGCCTGCCCGCAGTTAAGGGAGGAGGCGGGACTACCAGGGAGTGAAATTTTCAATTACCTCAGAATCAAAGCATATTTGACAACATATGTTCCCCATGCTGTATTAAAAAGGGGGGGGGGAACTGGACCACATACTGGAATTGGACTATACAAAGCATATGATATCTAGATGTCGGGCCCTCTTAGAAGAGATAGGACCGGAGATAAAATATGAAGCAAAAATTAAGTGGCAGAATGATCTATCAGTAACAATCTCTGATGAGAAATGGACCGGCTCACAGATTATGATGTATAAAACAATACATTGTTTAAATCTGGTAGAGACACACTTTAAAGTTCTTAATCGTTTGTATCTGGTCCCAGCCCGATTGGCAAAAATGTTCCCTAGTAGAACAGATCCATGTTGGAGATGTGGGGTACAGCGAGGAGATTACACTCATGTCTGGTGGAATTGCCCACCAATATATCTATTTTGGGGAATGATCTGCCAAAAATTTCATAAATTAGGCATAGGGACCTTTGAGCTCAAACCAGAAATAATGTTGCTACACTTAGATGGCCATAAATGGCCTAAACCAGGCAGGATAACAATTTTACATGTGTTAGCGGTCTCCAAGGTAAGTATTGCCAGGAAATGGGGTTCCTCACTAGTTCCAACATGGGATGATGTTAGGGCACAAAGCCTATTCCAACTAAAGATGGAACAAAGAATTCAATACCAAAGGATGGTAGTTCCAAATAAAGCTATCAAATATGAAGATCTAATTAGAGATATAAGCTTAGTATAGGGGGGTCTCTGTGCACTTTATATTGGAGTGGTAGCAGCAGTGGTAGGGCGGTTTCGCCAAGACTGAATGAGGTGAATTGGGTCTAGGATATGGTTCAGACTCAATAGGCAGAAGGAGGGCTAGCCAGGCTGCCAGGAGAAACAGGGATGTGCAATTTCGATGTATTTTTTTTTTGGTTGTTGTTTGTTTTGTTGTTGTTGTTTGTCTAGGGGTTTTCTTTTGGTTTGCGTCTTAACTTAAGGAGAGAATAAGGAACAATCAAGGTATTGTTGAAATAAAATAGAATATGGTGTGGAGGGAATAACTTCATGAATAAGGTTAAGATGAATATTGTTGATGATGAAAATTTTTGCTTACTGTTACCTAAAATGGAAAGATGTGGTCGGAAATAATGCATTGTAAATGTATATTTTTTGGTGTTTATGAGGAAACATAATGAATAAAGATTATATATATATATATAGAAAAAAAAATTGAGACTCCGCCACCCATAGTTTTTAGGTGATTATAGAAATTTTAGACTTTAATAAATGGGAAATGTAATGGACTCCCTGGTACCCTACTGGGTGCCTCTGTTATATTAGACTGATAATCAACAGAAACCCTCCAGTATTATATCCCTTGGAAATAACCCTTCAGTATAATATCCCCTCAAATAATTGACACAAACAAGAATAGAGGATAAAAATTCAGAGGAACCCTTTATTACAAACAGTACCACATATTTATATGTTTGTACGTCTTGATAAACTGGTGACTGAACAATACAAACAAATTGACTTCATACAATAGTTTACAATGGAAGAGTAGATGGGGAAAGAAGCGACAAATGAAATGGCGGTAGGCAGGGTTGAGTCCCTTTAAACTCTTAGACCTTTAAACGCTGGACCAATGAGCTGGGCACCCACGGGCGTAGCGATCAATGACTTCTGACGGTCTAGGGGGCGAGCGAGAAAGCTCCAAGCGGCCAGGCTTAACCTTTATTGTGGCTGGCCGCTTAGGGTACTCGCTCACTTGGGGGAATTACATCGCTAGAAAGGACATAAACACACATAGATACAATTACACTTATGTTTCTGATGTAATTTGGTCTCCCATTTCATATGTGTAAGGTGGGTGTGTGTATGGGTAAGATGTATACGTGGGGTGTGTGTATGTGGGAGAAGTATGCATGTGAGGTGTGTGTGTGGGAGAGGTGTATGTATGAGGTGTGTGTGTATATCTGAGGTGTGTGTGTGTATATGTCAGTTGTGTGTCGGAGGGGTGTATATATGAGGCGTGTGTATATGTGAGGTGTGTGTGTCTCTATGTGAGGTGTGTGTGTGGGAGGGGTGTATATGAGGTGTGTGTATATGTGAGGGGTGTGTGGGAGGGGTGTATATATGAGGTGTGTGTGTATATATATGTGAGTCTTGTGTGTGTATATATGTGAGGTGTGTGTGTGTATAAATGAGGCGTGTGTGTGTGTATTTATGTGAGTTGTGTGTGTATATATATGTGTGGCGTGTGTGTGTGTATATATATGTGTGGCGTGTGTGTGTAGATATATATGTGAGCAGAATGCTTGGTTGCATAGGGAGAGGTATTAGCAGTAGGAAGAGGGAAGTGCTCATGCCATTGTACAGAGCACTGGTGAGACCTCACTTGGAGTATTGTACGCAATGCTGGAGACCGTATCTCCAGAAGGATATTGATACTTTGGAGAAAGTTCCATAGAAGGGCTACTAAACTGGTTCATGGGTTGAAGGATAAAACTTACCAGGAAAGGTTAAAGCATCTTTACATGTATAGCTTGGAGGAAAGACGTAACAGGGGGGATATGATAGAAACATTTAAATACATAAAGGGAATCAACACAGTAAAAGAAGAGAGTATATTTAAAAGAAGAAAAACTACCACAACTAGAGGACATAGTCTTAAATTAAAGGGGCAACGATTTAAAAGTAATATCAGGAAGTATTACTTTACTGAGAGGGTAGTGGATGTATGGAATAGCCTGCCAGCAGAAGTGGTAGAGGTAAACACAGTCAAGGATTTTAAGCATGCGTGGGATAGACACAAGGCTATCCTAGCTATAAGACCGGGAACGGGGGACTACTAAAAGTACTTAAAAAAAAAAATTGGGCAGACTAGATGGACCGAATGGTTCTTATCTGCCGACACATTCTATGTTTCTATGTTTCTATGTAGATGTGACGTGTGTGTATATATATATATATATATATATATATATATATATATATATATATATATATATATATATATATATATATATATATATATATATATATATATATATGTGACGTGTGTGTATATATGAGGTGTGTGTGTATATGTGAGGTGTAAGATGTGTGTGTATATGTGAGGTGTGTTTATGTTTATGTGATTGATGTACCGAGCACAGCACTGCACAGCAGGGATCAGCAGAGCAGGGATCAGCAGAGCAGGGATCAGCAGAGCAGAACAGAGCAGGGATCAGAAGAGCAGAAATGAGCAGAGCACAGCAGGAATCAGTGAAGCACAGCAGGGACCAGCCCGGCAGAGCACAGCAGGGTTCGGCACGGCAGTGCAGTGCTGGACCCTACTGTGCAGTGCTGATCTTTGCTGTGCTGTGCTGATTTTTGCTGTGCTGTGCTGATCACTGCGGTGTTGTGCCTTGACGATCCCTACTGTGCAGTGCTGTGCTCTGCCGTGCCGATCCCTGCTGTGCAGTGCTGTGGTCTGCCGTGTCGATCCCTGCTGTGCAGTGCTGTGCTCTGCCGTGCCGATCCCTGCTGTGCTGTGCTGAGCTGGTCTCTGCTGTGCAGTGGTGTGCTCTGCCGTACCAATCTCTGCTGTGCTGTGCTGAGCTGATCTCTGCTGTGCAGTGCTGTGCAGATCTCTACTGTGCTATTCTGTGCTGATGCCCACTGTGCTATGCTGATCTTTGCTGTGCTATGCCATGATGATCCCTGCTGTGCTGATCCCTACTGTGCTATGCGTGCAGATCCCTGCTTTGCTCTGCCATGCCGATCCCGGCTGTGCCCTGCAGAGCCGATCCCTGCTGTGCCGGGGATCGGCGCGGCAGAGTATGGCAGGGAACGGCACGGCAGGGCACTGCAGGGTTTGTCATGGAAGAGATTGGCAGGGTTCGGCACGGCAGAGATCGGCGGGGATCGGCAAGGCAGAGATCGGCACACCACTGCACAGCAGGGATCGGCACACCCGAGCAGGGATAATCACAGCAGAGAAGAGCAGGGATCAGCAGAGCAGGGATCAGCACAGCAGAGCAAAGCAAGGATCAGCACAGCAGAGATAAGCACAGCACACCAGAGCAGGGAGAAGACCAGCAGAGCAGGGATAAGACCAGCAGAGCAGGGATAAGACCAGCAGAGCAAAGATCAACACAGCAGAGCAGGGATCAACAGAGCAGAGCAGGGATCAGCACAGTAGCGATCAGCACAGCAGAACAGGGATCAGCCAAGCAGAGCAAGGAACAACAGAGCAGGGATCAGCAGAAAAGAGCAGGGATCAGCACAGCAGAGCAGGGATAAGAACAGCAGAGCAGGGATCATCACAGGAGAGCAGGGATCAGAAGAGTAGAGATCAGCACAGCAGAGCAGGGATGAGCAGAGCAGAGATGAGCAGAGCAGGGATATGCAGAGCAGAGCAGGGATCAGCACAGCAGATCAGGGATCAGCACAGCACAGTAGAGAAGGGATCAGCACAGCAGAACAGGGATAAGAGCAGCAGAGCAGGGATAAGACCAGCAGAGCAAAGATCAACACAGCAGAGCAGGGATCAGCAGAGCAGGGATCAGCAGAGCAGGGATCAGCAGAGCAGGAATCAGCAGAGCAGGGATCAGAACAGCAGAGCTGGGATCAGCAGAGCAGGGATAAGAACAGCAGAGCAGGGATCAGCAGAGCAGGGATCATCACAGGAGAGCAGGGATCATCACAGGAGAGCAGGGATCAGAAGAGCAGAGATCAACACAGCAGAGCATGGATCAGCAGAGCATGGATCAGCAGAGCAGAGAAGGGATTAGCAGAGCAGAGCAGGGACCAGCTCACCAGGGATCAGCACAACATAGCACAGTAGGGATCAGCACAGCATTATACTTGTATGGAGGGTTAATGGCTTGGGAGGCGTGGCAGGTCAGAGGAGGGGGGCACCAAAATACACCTTCGCCTGTGTAGTTGAAAATCATTGCACCGGCCCTGCACACAATGTCACATACAGGGTCTCACACACACACACATCACACAATGTCACATACAGGGTCTCACACACACACATCACACAATGTCACATACGGTCTCACACACATCACACAATGTCACATACACGGTCTCACACACACACACACATCACAGAGTGTCACATACAGGGTCTCACACACACACATCACCCAATGTCACATACGGTCTCACACACATCACACAATGTCACATACAGGGTCTCACACACACACACACACACACATCACAGAGTGTCACATACAGGGTCTCACACACACAATATCACAAACAGGGTCACACACACACACATCACACTGTGTCACATACAGGGTCTCACACACACACACAGTGTCACATACAGAATCACACACACACACATGTCACACAATCTCACATACAGGGTCTCACACACACATCACACAATGTCACATACAGGGTCTCACACACATCACACAGTGTCACATACAGGGTCTCACACACAAACCACAACGTGTCACATAGACATGCAATGTCACAAACACACTCACACAAAGTTTCAAACACACATGCAATGTCATGCAGGGTTTTGTTTAAAAAAAAAAAAAAAAAGATTCCCCTCCTCCACTTTGCCTTTCATTTCAGGGGGAGTGGGGGGGGGGTGTCTGTTTACCATAAGTCACGCTCTGCTTTCCCTTGGAGTACTCCTTCGAGAGCGCTCCTGCTCTGGGTGCTCCTTTATTTTTTTCTAGTCAGAGCACAGGAGGGTCATGTGACCCAGAGCTTTTATCGGTGGGGGCGCTGTCAGTTCTGCCTGGACGCAGAGTACCCGTCTCGGCATAGCACTGTCAATTAGGCAGCGGAGACTACCTCCTCTGTCTAACTGGAAATCCTGGCTTGACGCCCTCTGACTGTTACTCCCTGTCTGATCGCACAGGTAGTTTACCACTAAGGTCCGTTCTGAATGCAGTGAAGGACTTTAACCATGCATGGGATAGGCATAAGGTAATGATAGATATTATAAGGCCAGTGACTAATGAAAGTATTACTTTATTGAGAGGGTAGTGGATGTATGGAAGTGAAGGAGTTTAAGCATGCATGGGATAGGTATAAGGCTATCCTAGATATAAGAGAAGGCCAGGGACTAATGAAAGTATTAATTTACTGAGAACATATTGGATGCATTGACTAGTTTCCCAGTAGAAGTGGTAGAGGTTAATACAGTGAAGGAGTATAAGCATAAGGCTATTCTAGATATAAGATGAGGCAAGGGATTAATGGAAGTATTACTTTTTGAGAGGGTAGTGGATACATGGAATAGCCTTCCAGTCGAAATGGTAGAGGTTAATACAGTTGAGGTCAGAAACGTAGTATTACATTACTAAGAGGGTAGTGGGTTCATGGAATAACCTTCCAGCAGAGGTGGTAGAGGTAACCACAGTGACGGACTTTAAGCATGCATGGGATAAACACAAGCCTATCCTAGATATAAACTAAGGCCAGGCACTAATGAAAGTATTATTTTACTGATAGGGTAGTGGATACATGGAATGGCCTTCCAGCAGAAGTGGTAGGTCCATACTAATGTATGTTTTATGATGTACACACAGCACAAGGTCTTACAAAATTTCATGTAAAAGTAATAAAATGTCTCATGTAGATGTTGTGCTGCAAATGTATCTGTTGTATACCAACGATGGATGGTAATATTGTGGGGGACCTTGGTGATATAATCTACATTGTGACAAGAAGGTGGAGTTACAGTATGCTAATTATGTGGAGTGGGTGGAGCTTTGGACAGTGGGTGGGGTCAATCGTAAAGCGGTGTTACCTGTACCTGTCAAGTTCTGCTAAGCTGTGTCACCTGCATCTTGACAAGGTCTGCTAAGCGGTGTTCCCTGTACCTGACACAGTTTACTAAGTTGCGTTACCTATATCTGCCAAGCTCTGCTGTGGAGTGGGTGGAGCTTTGGACAGTGGGTGGGGTCAATCGTAAAGTACACAATTGTAAGCTATAGCCCCGAATCCTCCCTCCATAGCCCCGAATGGAGACTCTGGGTCTACCATTGTTAATTTTTTTTCTCACCCATGCACTCCCGTTGGAGTCATCAGCAGGAGGGATATTTAAAAAAAAAAAAAGTATTATGTCTTGGTGCCGATCAGCAGACCGGCACCTGCTCTATTTGCTTGCTTTGCTGCACACTGTAATCTCTCCCTCCCCTGTGCTCACAGGTCCCCGCCTTCCCCAGCAGAGACCTGCTTATTGGATACCACCCCCATTAGAAGGGCATCCAATAAGAGGCTGGGAGCAGGGACATCCCCGAGCCCTGCACCAGACAGTGAGAGCCAGCATGCAGGGAGCTCCAGAGACCAGCAGCAGCCTCGAGGAACAGATGTCCTACCCAAACAGGGTAGGGTACAGAATATATTGAAGGGTAGAGTAGAAAATAAAATATTGGAGGAAAAAAAATAAA
Organism: Pelodytes ibericus; assembly: GCA_036172795.1. Classification (NCBI taxonomy): domain Eukaryota; kingdom Metazoa; phylum Chordata; class Amphibia; order Anura; family Pelodytidae; genus Pelodytes; species Pelodytes ibericus. The sequence continues at coordinate 193,074,093 of CM069861.1, forward strand.
TTCATGATGTGAACCACATTTCCCATAATGCCCAGCCAGCATCAAGGGGATGTTTAGCTGGCTAAGCATTATGGGAACTGTAGTTCACGGGTAACATACATGTTTTACTGTTGATTTAATTTCCCATCATGCTCAGCCAACATCATGTGGATGTTAAGCTAGCAGAGCATAATGGTAGCTGTAACTCCCACAATTTTATCTAGTGTTGGCTGCATTTCCCATTATGCTCAGCCAACGTCATGGGGAAGTTTAGCTGGCTGAGCATTATGGGAACTGTAGTTCACAGGTAACGCATTTTTTTTTTTTATTTAGTGTTGATTTATTTTCCCATCATGCTAAGCCAGCATCATGGGGATGTTTAGTTGGCTAAGCATCATCGGAACTATAACTCCCACATTATTATCTAATGATAGCTGCATTTCCCATCATGCTCAGCTAATACCATGTGGATGTTTAGCTGGCTGAGCACTGTAGTTTACAGGTTTAAAGGTAACACCTACATTTTACTCTAGTGTAATTTCCCATAATGCTAAGCCAGCATCATGGGGCTGTTTAGCTGGCTGAGCATCATGGGATCTGTAGTTGATAGATAACTGCTGCATTTGTATCTAGTGTTAATTGTATCTCCCATTATGCCAATCCAGCATCATGGGAGCAGTATCTAGCTGAGCCTCATGGGTACTATAGTTAAAGGGACTGAGTCACCTAAACATTGCCTATACTGTCAGTGTAGAGAATTAAAAAATATGACAATCATCTATACGTTGTGTTAGCAAAACTGCAAGATAAAGTTAGGAGAGAAATATGTTTTAAATACGGCTGTGGAGCCTCCTGTTTATGACATCACCTGTGACCTAATAAGCAAGTAAACTGCTTTTCAATGTGAAATGTGTAATTTGCATAGTAGGCCACAGGTGTCGCAGCACAGTGCATGGGCAGCCCATTTGTTAGGGAGAGCTAGAGATCTCCCTAGCAGAAATTGTGCTGTAATCTCAGACCTCGGTCAGTGCTGCCTTGCTTTTCACATGCATTGCATACTCTGAGAGTCAGAACATGATTGTCTAAGTCATTACTATGTAAGAGAGACAGTGTGAGAGAGAGATAGTTAGACAGTGTGTGAGAAAGAAACGATAGTGACACAGTGTGTGAGAAAGAGAGCGATAGTGAGACAATGTGTGAGAGAGTGAGACGGTGTGTGAGAGAGAGTGAGACGGTGTGTGAGAGAGAGTGAGACGGTGTGTGAGAGAGAGTGAGACGGTGTGTGAGAGAGAGTGAGACAGTGTGTGAGAGAGGGAGACAGTGTGTGAGAGAGGGAGACAGTGTGTGAGAGAGGGAGACAGTGTGTGAGAGAGAGAGACAGTGTGTGAAAAAGAGAGAGAGACAATGTTTGAGAAAGAGAGACAGTGTTGGAGTACGTGAGACAGAGTTTGAGAAAGAGAGAGATACAGTGTTTGTGAAAGAGAGAGAAAAAAGTGTTTGAGAAAGAGAGAGAGACAGTGTTTGAGAAAGAGAGAGAGAGAAGTGTTTGAGAAAGAGAGAGAGAGACAGTGTTTGACAAAGAGAGAGAGAGAGATAGTGTTTGACAAAGAGAGACAGTATTTGACAAAGAGAGAGAGAGTGTTTGAGAGAGAGAGAGAGAGAGAGAGAGAGTGTTTGAGAGAGAGAGAGAGAGAGAGAGAGTGTTTGAAAGAGAGAGACAGATAGTGTTTGAGAGAGAGAGACAGACAGTGTTTGAGAGAGAGAGAGAGACAGTGTTTGAGAAAGAGAGCGTTACAGTGTTTGAGAAAGAGAGACAGTGTTTGAGAGAGAGAGAGAGAGAGAGAGAGAGAGAGTGTTTGAGAGAGAGAGACAGTGTTTGAAAAAGAGAGAGAGAGACAGTGTTTGAGAAAGAGACAGAGACAGTGTTTGAGAAAGAGAGAGAGAGACAGTGTTGAGAAAGAGAGAGAGACAGTGTGTGAGAAAGAGAGAGAGAGATAGTGTTTGAGAAAGAGAGAGAGATAGACAGTGTTTGAGAGAGACCGTGTGTGTGTGAGAGAGAGAGACCGTGTGTGTGTGTGTGAGAGAGAGACAGTGTGTGTGTGTGAGAGAGAGAGACAGTGTTTGAGAAAGAGATAGAGAGAGATAGTGTTTGAGAAAGAGAGAGAGACAGTGTTTGAGAAAGAGAGAGAGAGACAGTGTTTGTGAGAGAGAGAGAGAGAGAGAGAGAGAGAGTGAGAGAGTGTGTGTGAGAGAGAGAGACAGTGTGTGAGAAAGAGAGAGAGAGACAGTGAGTGAGAAAGAGAGAGAGACAGTGAGTGAGAAAGAGAGAGAGAGACAGTGTGTGAGAAAGAGTGAGAAAGAGACAATGTGTGAGAAAGAGAGAGAGACAGTGTTTGAGAAAGAGAGAGAGAGAGTGAGACAATGTGTGAGAGAAAGACAGTGTTTGATAGAGAGAGAGAAAGTGTTTGAGAAAGAGAGAGAGAGAGACAGTGTGTGAGAAAAAGAGAGAGAGAGAGACAGTGTGTGAGAAAAAGAGAGAGAGACAGTGTGTGAGAAAGAGAGTGAGAGAGAAAGTGTTTGAGAAAGAGAGACAGTGTTTGAGAGAGAGAGAGAGAGAGTGTTTGAGAGAGAGAGAGACAGTGTTTGAGAAAGAGAGAGAGAGACAGTGTGTGAGAAAAAGAGAGAGAGAGACAGTGTGTGAGAAAAAGAGAGAGAGAGACAGTGTGTGAGAAAGAGAGAGAGAGACAGTGTGTGAGAAAGAGAGAGAGAGAGAGAGACAGTGTTTGAGAAAGAGAGACAGTGTTTGAGAGAGAGAGAGAGAGAGAGAGAGAGATAGAGAGTGTTTGAGAGAGAGAGACAGTGATTGAGAGAGAGAGAGACAGTGTTTGAGAGAGAGAGAGACAGTGTGTGAGAAAGAGAGAGAGAGACAGTGTTTGAGAAAGAGAATGAGAGACAGTGTGTGTGAGAGAGAGAGACAGTGTGTGTGTGAGAGAGAGAGAGAGAGAGAGAGAGAGAGAGAGAGAGAGAGAGAGAGAGAGAGACAGTATGTGAGAGAGTGAGACAGTGAGTGAGAAAGAGAGAGAGAGACAGTGAGTGAGAAAGAGAGAGAGACAGTGTGTGAGAAAGAGAGAGAGACAGTGTGTGAGAAAGAGAGAGAGACAGTGTTTGAGAAAGAGAGAGAGAGAGACAGTGTTTGAGAGAGAGAGAGAGAGAGAGAGAGAGACAATGTTTGAGAAAGAGAGAGAGAGACAGTGTTTGAGAGAGATAAACAGTGTTTGAGAAAGAGAGACAGTGTTTGAGAGAGAGAGAGAGAGAGAGAGAGAGTGTTTGAGAGAGAGAGACAGTGTGTGAGAAAGAGAGAGAGACAGTGTTTGAGAAAGAGAGAGAGAGACAGTGTGTGTGAGAGAGAGAGACAGTATGTGAGAAAGAGACAGTGAGTGAGAAAGAGAGAGAGAGACAGTGAGTGAGAAAGAGAGAGAGAGACAGTGTTTGAGAGAGAGAGAGACAGTGTGTGAGAAAGAGAGAGAGACAGTGTTTGAGAGAAAGACAGTGTTTGAGAGAGAGAGAGACAGTGAGTGAGAAAGAGAGAGAGAGACAGTGTGTGAGAAAGAGAGAGAAAGACAGTGTGTGAGAAAGAGAGAGAGACAGTGTTTGAGAAAGAGAGAGAGACAGTGTTTGAGAGAAAGACAGTGTTTGAGAGAGAGAGAGACAGTGTTTGAGAAAGAGAGAGAGAGAGACAGTGTGTGAGAAAAAGAGAGAGAGACAGTGTGTGAGAAAAAGAGAGAGAGAGACAGTGTTTGAGAAAGAGAGACAGTGTTTGAGAGAGAGAGAGAGAGATAGAGAGTGTTTGAGAGAGAGAGAGACAGTGATTGAGAGAGAGAGAGACAGTGTTTGAGAGAGAGAGAGACAGTGTGTGAGAAAGAGAGAGAGATACAGTGTGTGTGAGAGAGAGAGACAGTGTGTGTGTGAGAGAGAGAGAGACAGTATGTGAGAGAGAGACAGTGAGTGAGAAAGAGAGAGAGAGAGACAGTGAGTGAGAAAGAGAGAGAGACAGTGTGTGAGAAAGAGAGAGAGACAGTGTGTGAGAAAGAGAGAGAGACAGTGTGTGAGAAAGAGAGAGAGAGACAGTGTGTGAGAGAGAGTGAGACAGTGTGTGAGAGAGAGTGAGACAGTGTGTGAGAGAGAGAGAGACAGTGTTTGAGAAAGAGAGAGAGAGAGAGAGAGAGAGACAGTGTTTGAGAGAGAGAGAGAGAGAGATAGTGTTTGAGAGAGAGAGAGAGAGACAATGTTTGAGAAAGAGAGAGAGAGACAGTGTTTGAGAGAGAGAAACAGTGTTTGAGAAAGAGAGACAGTGTTTGAGAGAGAGAGAGAGAGAGAGAGAGAGTGTTTGAGAGAGAGAGAGACATTGTTTGAGAGAGAGAGAGACAGTGTGTGAGAAAGAGAGAAAGACAGTGTTTGAGAAAGAGAGAGAGAGACAGTGTGTGAGAGAGAGAGAGAGAGAGAGAGACAGTATGTGAGAAAGAGACAGTGAGTGAGAAGGAGAGAGAGAGACAGTGAGTGAGAAAGAGAGAGAGAGAGACAGTGAGTGAGAAAGAGAGAGAGAGAAAGTGTTTGAGAGAGAGAGAGAGTGTGTGAGAAAGAGAGATAGACAGTGTTTGAGAAAGAGATAGAGAGACAGTGTGTGTGAGAGAGAGAGAGACAGTATGTGAGAAAGAGACAGTGAGTGAGAAAGAGAGAGAGAGAGACAGTGTGTGAGAAAGAGAGAGACAGTGAGTGAGAAAGAGAGAGAGAGACAGTGTGTGAGAAAGAGAGAGAAAGACAGTGTGTGAGAAAGAGAGAGAGATAGTGTTTGAGAAAGAGAGAGAGACAGTGTTTGAGAGAGAGAGATAGTGTTTGAGAGAAAGACAGTGTTTGAGAGAGAGACAGTGTTTGAGAAAGAGAGAGAGAGAGACAGTGTGTGAGAAAAAGAGAGAGAGACAGTGTGTGAGAAAGAGAGAGAGAGAGAGAGAGAGAGAGAGAGACAGTGTTTGAGAAAGAGAGACAGTGTTTGAGAGAGAGAGAGAGAGAGACAGTCTTTGAGAAAGAGAGAGAGAGAGACAGTGTGTGAGAAAAAGAGAGAGAGAGACAGTGTGTGAGAAAAAGAGAGAGAGACAGTGTGTGAGAAAGAGAGAGAGAGACAGTGTTTGAGAAAGAGAGACAGTGTTTGAGAGAGAAAGAGAGATAGAGAGTGTTTGAGAGAGAGATAGACAGTGATTGAGAGAGAGACAGTGTTTGACAGAGAGAGAGACAGTGTGTGAGAAAGAGAAAGAGAGACAGTGTGTGTGAGAGAGAGAGACAGTGTGTGAGAGAGAGAGAGAGAGAGCGAGAGAGAGAGAGTGTTTGAGAAAGAGAGAGAGAGAGAGACAGTGTGTGAGAAAAAGAGAGAGAGAGACAGTGTGTGAGAAAAAGAGAGAGAGACAGTGTGTGAGAAAGAGAGAGAGAGACAGTGTTTGAGAAAGAGAGACAGTGTTTGAGAGAGAGAGAGAGAGTGTTTGAGAGAGAGAGAGACAGTGTTTGAGAAAGAGAGAGAGAGAGACAGTGTGTGAGAAAAAGAGAGAGAGAGAGAGACAGTGTGTGAGAAAGAGAGAGAGACAGTGTTTGAGAAAGAGAGAGAGTGTTTGAGAGAGAGAGAGAGATAGAGAGTGTTTGAGAGAGAGATAGACAGTGATTGAGAGAGAGGCAGTGTTTGAGAGAGAGAGAGACAGTGAGTGAGAAAGAGAGAGAGAGACAGTGTGTGAAAAAGAGAGAGAGACAGTGTGTGAGAAAGAGAGAGAGACAGTGTTTGTGTGAGAGAGAGAGAGAGAGAGAGAGAGAGAGAGAGACAGTGTTTGAGAAAGAGAGAGAGAGACAGTGTTTGAGAGAGAGAGAGAGAGAGAGAGAGACAGTGTTTGAGAAAGAGAGAGAGAGAGACAGTGTTTGAGAGAGAGAAATAGTGTTTGAGAAAGAGTGAGTGAGATAGTGTTTGAGAAAGAGAGACAGTGTTTGAGAAAGTGAGAGAGAGACAGTGTTTGAGAAAGAGAGAGAGAGACAGTGTGTGAGAAAGAGAGAGACAGTGTTTGAGAAAGAGAGAGAGGCAGTGCGTGAGAAAAAGAGAGAGAGAGATAGTGTTTGAGAAAGAGAGACAGTGTTTGAGAGAGAGAGAGAGACAGTGTTTGAGAGAGAGAGAGAGACAGTATTTGAGAAAGAGAGAGAGAGAGACAGTGTTTGAGAAAGAGAGAGAGTCAATGTTTGACAAAGAGAGAGAGACAGTGTGTGTGAGAGAGAGAGAGAGACAGTGTGTGAGAGAGAGACAGTTAGTGAGAAAGAGAGAGACAGTGAGTCAGAAAGAGAGAGAGAGAGAGAGAGAGACAGTGAGTGAGAAAGAGAGAGCGAGACAGTGTGTGAGAAAGAGAGAGCGAGACAGTGTGTGAGAAAGAGAGAGAAAGAGACAGTGTGTGAGAAAGAGAGAGACAGTGTTTGAGAAAGAGAGAGAGACAGACAGTGTGTGAGAGAGAGTGAGACAGTGTGTGAGAGAGTGAGCGAGAGTGAGACAGTGTGTGAGAGAGAGTGAGACAGTGTGTGAGAGAGTGAGACAGTGTGTGTGTGAGAGAGTGAGACAGTGTGTGAGAGAGACAGTGTGTGTGTGAGAGAGAGAGACAGTGTGTGTGTGAGAGAGAGAGACAGTGTGTGTGTGTGAGAAAGAGAGACAGTGTGTGTGTGAGAGAGAGATAGTGTTTGAGAAAGAGAGAGAGATAGTGTTTGAGAAAGAGAGAGAGAGAGACAGTGTTTGAGAAAGAGAGAGAGACAGTGTTTGTGAGAGAGAGAGAGAGAGAGAGAGAGAGAGAGAGTGTGAGAAAGAGAGAGACAGTGTGTGAGAAAGAGAGAGAGAGACAGTGTTTGAGAAAAAGAGACAGTGTTTGAGAAAGAGAGATAGTGTTTGACAGAGAGAGAGAGAGAGAGAGACAGTGTGTGAGAAAAAGAGAGAGAGAGACAGTGTGTGAGAAAAAGAGAGAGACAGTGTGTGAGAAAAAGAGAGAGAGACAGTGTTTGAGAAAGAGAGAGAGAGAGAGAGACAGTGTTTGAGAGAGAGACAGTGTTTGAGAGAGATAGAGAGAGAGAGAGACAGTGTTTGAGAAAGAGAGAGAGAGACAGTGTGTGAGAAAATAAGAGAGAGAGACAGTGTGTGAGAAAAAGAGAGAGAGAGACAGTGTGTGAGAAAAAGAGAGAGAGAGACAGTGTGTGAGAAAAAGAGAGAGAGAGACAGTGTGTGAGAAAATAAGAGAGAGAGACAGTGTGTGAGAAAAAGAGAGAGAGAGACAGTGTGTGAGAAAAAGAGAGAGAGAGAGACAGTGTGTGAGAAAAAGAGAGAGTGAGAGACAGTGTGTGAGAAAAAGAGAGAGAGAGAGACAGTGTGTGAGAAAAAGAGAGAGAGAGAGAGAGAGAGACAGTGTTTGAGAAAGAGAGAGAGAGACAGTGTTTGAGAGAGAGAAATAGTGTTTGAGAAAGAGAGAGTGAGATAGTGTTTGAGAAAGAGAGACAGTGTTTGTGAAAGTGAGAGAGAGACAGTTTTTGAGAAAGAGAGAGGGAGACAGTGTGTGAGAAAGAGAGAGACAGTGTTTGAGAAAGAGAGAGAGGCAGTGTGTGAGAAAAAGAGAGAGAGAGATAGTGTTTGAGAAAGAGAGAGAGATACAGTGTTTGAGAGAGAGAAATAGTGTTTGAGAAAGAGAGAGTGAGATAGTGTTTGAGAAAGAGAGACAGTGTTTGAGAAAGTGAGAGGGAGACAGTTTTTGAGAGAGAGAGAGAGAGAGACAGTGTTTGAGAGAGAGAGAGACAGTATTTGAGAAAGAGGGAGAGAGAGAGAGAGACAGTGTGTGAGAGAGAGTGAGACAGTGTGTGAGAGAGAGTGAGACAGAGTGTGAGAGAGAGAGAGAGACAGTGTTTGAGAGAGAGAAATAGTGTTTGAGAAAGAGAGAGTGAGATAGTGTTTGAGAAAGAGAGACAGTGTTTGAGAAAGTGAGAGAGAGACAGTTTTTGAGAGAGAGAGAGAGAGAGAGAGACAGTGTTTGAGAGAGAGAGAGAGAGAGAGACAGTATTTGAGAAAGAGAGAGAGAGAGAGACAGTGTTTGAGAAAGAGAGAGAGTCAGTGTTTGACAAAGAGAGAGAGACAGTGTGTGTGAGAGAGAGAGAGAGACAGTGTGTGAGAGAGAGACAGTTAGTGAGAAAGAGAGAGAGAGACATTGAGTCAGAAAGAGAGAGAGAGAGAGAAACAGTGAGTGAGAAAGAGAGAGCGAGACAGTGTGTGAGAAAGAGAGAGAAAGAGACAGTGTGTGAGAAAGAGAGAGACAGTGTTTGAGAAAGAGAGAGAGACAGACAGTGTGTGAGAGAGAGTGAGACAGTGTGTGAGAGAGAGTGAGAGAGAGTGAGACAGTGTGTGAGAGAGACAGTGTGTGTGTGAGAGAGGAGACAGTGTGTGTGTGAGAGAGAGAGAGAGAGAGATAGTGTTTGAGAAAGAGAGAGACAGTGTTTGAGAAAGAGAGAGAGAGAGACAGTGTTTGAGAAAGAGAGAGAGACAGTGTTTGTGAGAGAGAGAGAGAGAGAGAGAGAGTGTGTGAGAAAGAGAGAGACAGTGTGTGAGAAAGAGAGAGATAGACAGTGTGTGAGAAAAAGAGACAGTGTTTGAGAAAGAGAGATAGTGTTTGACAGAGAGAGAGAGAGACAGTGTGTGAGAAAAAGAGAGAGAGAGACAGTGTGTACAAAAATGAGAGAGACAGTGTGTGAGAAAAAGAGAGAGAGAGAGACAGTGTTTGAGAAAGAGAGAGAGAGAGAGATTGTTTGAGAAATAGAGACAGTGTTTGAGAAAGAGAGAGAGAGAGAGAGACAGTGTTTGAGAGAGAGACAGTGTTTGAGAGAGATAGAGAGAGAGAGAGAGAGACAGTGTTTGAGAGAGAGACAGTGTGTGAGAAAATAAGAGAGAGAGACAGTGTGTGAGAAAAAGAGAGAGAGAGAGACAGTGTGTGAGAAAAAGAGAGAGAGAGAGAGACAGTGTGTGAGAAAAAGAGAGAGAGACAGAGACAGTGTGTGAGAAAAAGAGAGAGAGAGACAGTGTGTGAGAAAAAGAGAGAGAGACAGTGTGTGAGAAAGAGAGAGAGACAGTGTTTGAGAAAGAGAGAGAGACAGTGTTTGAGAGAAAGACAGTGTTTGAGAGAGAGAGAGACAGTGTTTGAGAAAGAGAGAGAGAGAGACAGTGTGTGAGAAAAAGAGAGAGAGACAGTGTTTGAGAGAGAGAGAGAGAGAGAGAGAGAGAGATAGAGAGTGTTTGAGAGAGAGAGACAGTGATTGAGAGAGAGAGAGACAGTGTTTGAGAGAGAGAGAGACAGTGTGTGAGAAAGAGAGAGAGAGACAGTGTTTGAGAAAGAGAATGAGAGACAGTGTGTGTGAGAGAGAGAGACAGTGTGTGTGTGAGAGAGAGAGAGAGAGAGAGAGAGAGAGAGAGAGAGAGAGAGAGAGACAGTATGTGAGAGAGTGAGACAGTGAGTGAGAAAGAGAGAGAGAGACAGTGAGTGAGAAAGAGAGAGAGACAGTGTGTGAGAAAGAGAGAGAGACAGTGTGTGAGAAAGAGAGAGAGACAGTGTTTGAGAAAGAGAGAGAGAGAGACAGTGTTTGAGAGAGAGAGAGAGAGAGAGAGAGAGAGACAATGTTTGAGAAAGAGAGAGAGAGACAGTGTTTGAGAGAGATAAACAGTGTTTGAGAAAGAGAGACAGTGTTTGAGAGAGAGAGAGAGAGAGAGAGAGAGTGTTTGAGAGAGAGAGACAGTGTGTGAGAAAGAGAGAGAGACAGTGTTTGAGAAAGAGAGAGAGAGACAGTGTGTGTGAGAGAGAGAGACAGTATGTGAGAAAGAGACAGTGAGTGAGAAAGAGAGAGAGAGACAGTGAGTGAGAAAGAGAGAGAGAGACAGTGTTTGAGAGAGAGAGAGACAGTGTGTGAGAAAGAGAGAGAGACAGTGTTTGAGAGAAAGACAGTGTTTGAGAGAGAGAGAGACAGTGAGTGAGAAAGAGAGAGAGAGACAGTGTGTGAGAAAGAGAGAGAAAGACAGTGTGTGAGAAAGAGAGAGAGACAGTGTTTGAGAAAGAGAGAGAGACAGTGTTTGAGAGAAAGACAGTGTTTGAGAGAGAGAGAGACAGTGTTTGAGAAAGAGAGAGAGAGAGACAGTGTGTGAGAAAAAGAGAGAGAGACAGTGTGTGAGAAAAAGAGAGAGAGAGACAGTGTTTGAGAAAGAGAGACAGTGTTTGAGAGAGAGAGAGAGAGATAGAGAGTGTTTGAGAGAGAGAGAGACAGTGATTGAGAGAGAGAGAGACAGTGTTTGAGAGAGAGAGAGACAGTGTGTGAGAAAGAGAGAGAGATACAGTGTGTGTGAGAGAGAGAGACAGTGTGTGTGTGAGAGAGAGAGAGACAGTATGTGAGAGAGAGACAGTGAGTGAGAAAGAGAGAGAGAGACAGTGAGTGAGAAAGAGAGAGAGACAGTGTGTGAGAAAGAGAGAGAGACAGTGTGTGAGAAAGAGAGAGAGACAGTGTGTGAGAAAGAGAGAGAGAGACAGTGTGTGAGAGAGAGTGAGACAGTGTGTGAGAGAGAGTGAGACAGTGTGTGAGAGAGAGAGAGACAGTGTTTGAGAAAGAGAGAGAGAGAGAGAGAGAGAGAGACAGTGTTTGAGAGAGAGAGAGAGAGAGAGATAGTGTTTGAGAGAGAGAGAGAGAGACAATGTTTGAGAAAGAGAGAGAGAGACAGTGTTTGAGAGAGAGAAACAGTGTTTGAGAAAGAGAGACAGTGTTTGAGAGAGAGAGAGAGAGAGAGAGAGAGTGTTTGAGAGAGAGAGAGACATTGTTTGAGAGAGAGAGAGACAGTGTGTGAGAAAGAGAGAAAGACAGTGTTTGAGAAAGAGAGAGAGAGACAGTGTGTGAGAGAGAGAGAGAGAGAGAGACAGTATGTGAGAAAGAGACAGTGAGTGAGAAGGAGAGAGAGAGACAGTGAGTGAGAAAGAGAGAGAGAGAGACAGTGAGTGAGAAAGAGAGAGAGAGAAAGTGTTTGAGAGAGAGAGAGAGTGTGTGAGAAAGAGAGATAGACAGTGTTTGAGAAAGAGATAGAGAGACAGTGTGTGTGAGAGAGAGAGAGACAGTATGTGAGAAAGAGACAGTGAGTGAGAAAGAGAGAGAGAGAGACAGTGTGTGAGAAAGAGAGAGACAGTGAGTGAGAAAGAGAGAGAGAGACAGTGTGTGAGAAAGAGAGAGAAAGACAGTGTGTGAGAAAGAGAGAGAGATAGTGTTTGAGAAAGAGAGAGAGACAGTGTTTGAGAGAGAGAGACAGTGTTTGAGAGAAAGACAGTGTTTGAGAGAGAGAGAGACAGTGTTTGAGAAAGAGAGAGAGAGAGACAGTGTGTGAGAAAAAGAGAGAGAGACAGTGTGTGAGAAAGAGAGAGAGAGAGAGAGAGAGAGAGAGACAGTGTTTGAGAAAGAGAGACAGTGTTTGAGAGAGAGAGAGAGAGAGACAGTCTTTGAGAAAGAGAGAGAGAGAGACAGTGTGTGAGAAAAAGAGAGAGAGAGACAGTGTGTGAGAAAAAGAGAGAGAGACAGTGTGTGAGAAAGAGAGAGAGAGACAGTGTTTGAGAAAGAGAGACAGTGTTTGAGAGAGAAAGAGAGATAGAGAGTGTTTGAGAGAGAGATAGACAGTGATTGAGAGAGAGACAGTGTTTGACAGAGAGAGAGACAGTGTGTGAGAAAGAGAAAGAGAGACAGTGTGTGTGAGAGAGAGAGACAGTGTGTGAGAGAGAGAGAGAGAGAGCGAGAGAGAGAGAGTGTTTGAGAAAGAGAGAGAGAGAGAGACAGTGTGTGAGAAAAAGAGAGAGAGAGACAGTGTGTGAGAAAAAGAGAGAGAGACAGTGTGTGAGAAAGAGAGAGAGAGACAGTGTTTGAGAAAGAGAATCAGTGTTTGAGAGAGAGAGAGAGAGTGTTTGAGAGAGAGAGAGACAGTGTTTGAGAAAGAGAGAGAGAGAGACAGTGTGTGAGAAAAAGAGAGAGAGAGAGAGACAGTGTGTGAGAAAGAGAGAGAGACAGTGTTTGAGAAAGAGAGAGAGTGTTTGAGAGAGAGAGAGAGATAGAGAGTGTTTGAGAGAGAGATAGACAGTGATTGAGAGAGAGGCAGTGTTTGAGAGAGAGAGAGACAGTGAGTGAGAAAGAGAGAGAGAGACAGTGTGTGAAAAAGAGAGAGAGACAGTGTGTGAGAAAGAGAGAGAGACAGTGTTTGTGTGAGAGAGAGAGAGAGAGAGAGAGAGAGAGAGACAGTGTTTGAGAAAGAGAGAGAGAGACAGTGTTTGAGAGAGAGAGAGAGAGAGAGAGAGACAGTGTTTGAGAAAGAGAGAGAGAGAGAGACAGTGTTTGAGAGAGAGAAATAGTGTTTGAGAAAGAGTGAGTGAGATAGTGTTTGAGAAAGAGAGACAGTGTTTGAGAAAGTGAGAGAGAGACAGTGTTTGAGAAAGAGAGAGAGAGACAGTGTGTGAGAAAGAGAGAGACAGTGTTTGAGAAAGAGAGAGAGGCAGTGCGTGAGAAAAAGAGAGAGAGAGATAGTGTTTGAGAAAGAGAGACAGTGTTTGAGAGAGAGAGAGAGACAGTGTTTGAGAGAGAGAGAGAGACAGTATTTGAGAAAGAGAGAGAGAGAGACAGTGTTTGAGAAAGAGAGAGAGTCAATGTTTGACAAAGAGAGAGAGACAGTGTGTGTGAGAGAGAGAGAGAGACAGTGTGTGAGAGAGAGACAGTTAGTGAGAAAGAGAGAGACAGTGAGTCAGAAAGAGAGAGAGAGAGAGAGAGAGACAGTGAGTGAGAAAGAGAGAGCGAGACAGTGTGTGAGAAAGAGAGAGCGAGACAGTGTGTGAGAAAGAGAGAGAAAGAGACAGTGTGTGAGAAAGAGAGAGACAGTGTTTGAGAAAGAGAGAGAGACAGACAGTGTGTGAGAGAGAGTGAGACAGTGTGTGAGAGAGTGAGCGAGAGTGAGACAGTGTGTGAGAGAGAGTGAGACAGTGTGTGAGAGAGTGAGACAGTGTGTGTGTGAGAGAGTGAGACAGTGTGTGAGAGAGACAGTGTGTGTGTGAGAGAGAGAGACAGTGTGTGTGTGAGAGAGAGAGACAGTGTGTGTGTGTGAGAAAGAGAGACAGTGTGTGTGTGAGAGAGAGATAGTGTTTGAGAAAGAGAGAGAGATAGTGTTTGAGAAAGAGAGAGAGAGAGACAGTGTTTGAGAAAGAGAGAGAGACAGTGTTTGTGAGAGAGAGAGAGAGAGAGAGAGAGAGAGAGTGTGAGAAAGAGAGAGACAGTGTGTGAGAAAGAGAGAGAGAGACAGTGTTTGAGAAAAAGAGACAGTGTTTGAGAAAGAGAGATAGTGTTTGACAGAGAGAGAGAGAGAGAGAGACAGTGTGTGAGAAAAAGAGAGAGAGAGACAGTGTGTGAGAAAAAGAGAGAGACAGTGTGTGAGAAAAAGAGAGAGAGACAGTGTTTGAGAAAGAGAGAGAGAGAGAGAGACAGTGTTTGAGAGAGAGACAGTGTTTGAGAGAGATAGAGAGAGAGAGAGACAGTGTTTGAGAAAGAGAGAGAGAGACAGTGTGTGAGAAAATAAGAGAGAGAGACAGTGTGTGAGAAAAAGAGAGAGAGAGACAGTGTGTGAGAAAAAGAGAGAGAGAGACAGTGTGTGAGAAAAAGAGAGAGAGAGACAGTGTGTGAGAAAATAAGAGAGAGAGACAGTGTGTGAGAAAAAGAGAGAGAGAGACAGTGTGTGAGAAAAAGAGAGAGAGAGAGACAGTGTGTGAGAAAAAGAGAGAGTGAGAGACAGTGTGTGAGAAAAAGAGAGAGAGAGAGACAGTGTGTGAGAAAAAGAGAGAGAGAGAGAGAGAGAGAGACAGTGTTTGAGAAAGAGAGAGAGAGACAGTGTTTGAGAGAGAGAAATAGTGTTTGAGAAAGAGAGAGTGAGATAGTGTTTGAGAAAGAGAGACAGTGTTTGTGAAAGTGAGAGAGAGACAGTTTTTGAGAAAGAGAGAGGGAGACAGTGTGTGAGAAAGAGAGAGACAGTGTTTGAGAAAGAGAGAGAGGCAGTGTGTGAGAAAAAGAGAGAGAGAGATAGTGTTTGAGAAAGAGAGAGAGATACAGTGTTTGAGAGAGAGAAATAGTGTTTGAGAAAGAGAGAGTGAGATAGTGTTTGAGAAAGAGAGACAGTGTTTGAGAAAGTGAGAGGGAGACAGT